>VZQC01005616.1:449149-577338 GCA_009823505.1 Rhizomys pruinosus
GAGTCAGGTGAGTCAAATGGATCTATATTCATAATTACATCAAATAGTCTGCACCAGGGATTATCATTCCTCTTCATGCCACCAGGAAAGCCTTCAGTAACTCTAAGCTTCATTGAGTTGGAGAGCTGGCTCCAGAGAGTACCAAGCCCACTAAAGAAATTCATCCTTTCAATTCTGTTTCTCCAGAACCACTCCTGGTACCAAAATCTATTAGTCAGGGTTCTCTAAAGAAACAGAAGTAACAGGACGAATATATAGCTATATACAATTTATTGATTTGCTCACGTGACAGAGCTCAAGGAGTCCAACGCTAGCTGCACCACACTGGAAAGGCCGAGAGAATCCAGGAACTGCTCAGTCCGCAAGGCTGGATGTCTCAGTAGTCTCAATCCAGTGCTGAAGGCCTGAATGGATTCCAGGAGATCTGCCGGTCTCAGTACACGCTGGGATCCGAAAGGTTGATCACAGCAGCAAGACAAACTCACCACATGAGAGAGGCAAGCCGCAGGAGAAAAGAAGGGACCAGCTCCTTCTGCCGTGGCCTTAAATACTGCCTGCCGGCAGAAGGTAATGCCCACATTTTGGGGTGGGCCATCAGGGTTGAGGCGGTCCAATCAGAAGACCCTTAGTCCAGTCAAGTTGACACCCAGGATTAACCATCACAGCAAGTATTCTCCATCTCATTGTCAAATTATCTTAAATTACAAATGGTGTTATATTTTATGAAGTTCCTTAAAGCCCCCCAAAATTTCTTTTATTGTAAAAACACTGCTATGTTTCATCTGTTTCTGAAATCATTTGTAGCTGTGGACAGAGCAACAATGGATATTTCCAAATTGTGAGCATGAAGTTGGTCTAGGCTGCTTTTGAGAAGTGGTCATTCTCCTCTTCTCTCTTGGAGGCAGCCATTTGGTTGAGGCCTGTTTATGGCATAAAACTGGATGTGCTGTGTGCTGCACTCGACACTGGTACACTGAAGTAACAACATTTATTCAAATATGGAGAGTCAACAGGCTGAAACTTTTAATTCTAATTATTTTTTAAATTTTTTAAATTTATTTTTGTAGGTGTATGAATGTACTGTCTGCATGTAGGTCTGTGCACCCGTGTTGTGCAATGCTGTGGAGGTCAGAAGAGGGTCTCGGATTCCCCTGAAACTGGAGTTCTCCTGGAATTGGAGTTATAGACGGTTCTTAGCCGCCATGTGGGTGCTGGGAATCGAACCCAGATCCTCTGCAAGAGCGGTCGGTGCTCCTAACCGCTAGGCTATCTCTCCAGCATCATAATTCTAATATTTTTAAATATTATTTATTTATTTATTTATTTATTTATTTATTTATTTATTTATTATAATTCTAACTTTTCCTCAATCATTGATTATATATAATATATCTATATCTATATCTATATCTATATCTATATATATATATTACAGTTATATATAATATATAATCAATGATTATATATATAAACAATGATTTGTTTTGAGACAGGGTCTTCTTGTAACTTAACCCAAACTGGTCTGAAATTTGCTATGTAGACCAGGCTGGTCCGGAATCTCAGAGATCTGCCTTCTTCTGCCTCCCAAGTGCTGGGATTAAAGGCCTGTGCCACCAAGCTCAGCTTTAAGTTCTAATTTTTTAAATGTTTAAATTTGGATAATTCTGCATATCTTCTGAGTTCTGATGCAATAACTGTGGACACAAGTTTCCTTGGTGTCTTAATATTTAGCCACGGCACTAACTTGCTTTGTTTACTTTTGAAAGTTTCTCACATACATAGCTCTCCCTGTAGGAAATGTTAAAGCAAAGCACAACAGAACTAGTTTGGAGGCTTTTGTTCTTGTTTCATGTTTTGGATTATTTTAATAATATATTTTAATATCAGGTGAAATTTTCCATTGTTCAAAGGAATATATACATATAAAAGGCAATTAGCATCTCTGAAAAGGACTATAAAACCAGAAAAACGCTATGGAAACAGGGGAGGTGTTGCCCAGGAGAATCACTTCAGGGGGCAAGGGGAAGGTTATGTCAACCTTTACTGTTTCTACAATAAAAAAAAATATTTTGCAACTTAAAGAAAATTTAAGGTAGAGAATGATTGAAAACACCAGATGTTGGCCTCTGCCCTCCACATTCACATGTACACATTTGCATGAGTATTTGCACGTGCATGTATAGACACAAAAACAAAAACATGCACATACACATACAACAAAAAGAAATCAATTGTGGAAACAGATCTTCAGATAGGCTTAAATCTGGCTTTTCCATGAAGCAAAAGAGAAAAGTTAACAGACTCTCTACTGCTCAGAATTAATTTGCACCTCCGTAGACAAGACCTCTTGTCCCCTGCTATCAGGTATGTACAATTTACAGGGCAGTAAAACATTTCAAAGACAATGAAAGGTCACAGTAAGATAACCTAGAAGGTCATGTTCTAAGTAATTAATAACTTTTATTGACAACACTTTCTAATCTCTGCAAATATTTACCACACTATGCTAGATATCATAGGCTGAAAAACATTCAAATCACACAAAGTAATAATCACTAAACATAAATTTTAAATCTACTGTCATTAATTTTATTTATGAAACCCCAGACAACGAATGTAACTTAAGTAAATAAAATACTACTAAAATAATACATATTTTTTTGCATTTTTATAAAGATGCACACATATAAAAATAAGATTGACTATTAAAGCATGCCACCCACAAACACGTTTTTCCCCACCATAAACAGTCAATTTAGAGAAGAAAAAGAAAGGTTGTGTACTGGATGGCTTTAGTGTCAACTTAACTAACACATTTGGGTTGACATAGCCTCAATTGGGAAATTGCCTCCATTGGACTGGTCTATGCCCATGTCTTTGGGGTATTTTCTTTATTGTTGAGTGATGTGGGAGAGGACCCAGCCCACTGTGGGTGATGCCGCCCCTGTGCAGATTGTTCTGAATTGTATAAGAAAGCAGGCTGAGCATGGGCCAGCAGAGGAAACCAGTAAGTAGTGTTCCTACATGGCCTGTGCTTCAGCTCCTGTGTCCAGGTTCCTGCACTGAATTCCTATCTTGGGGTCCCTCAGTGATGAACTGTGATCTGGAAGTTGTAAGACAAATAAACCCTTTCCTCCCCAAGTTGGTATTGGTCAGAGTGCTGTGTTACAGCAATTGAAGCAAACTAGAACAGGGAATAAGAAAAAGAGACAGGGGCTGGAGAGATGGCCTAGCAGTTAAGAGCACAGACTGCTCTTGCAGAGAACCTGGGTTCGATCCCCAATTCCCAGCACCCACATGGCGGCTGGCTGAGAACCTTCTTTAATTCCAGTTCCAGGGGCATCTGATGCCCTCTTTTGACCTCCGCGACTTTGCACAACATGGGTGCACAAACCTGCATGCAGACAGTACATTCATACACATAAAAAATAAATAAATAAAATTTTAAAAAATTAAAAGAAAAGAAAAAGAGAGAGAAAAAATGGAATAAAGTGACAGAAAAAAACATTAATGTCCATTTTTTCATTAATCTAGGCTTTTGGGGGGGAGTCTTTTGAGACAGTCTCCCTGTAGCTCCAGCTATCCTGGAACTTGCTCTGGAACTTTTTTAAAGGGTGCTGGGACACCCTTTAAAAAAAAACATACTCTGTAGTTCTGCAACTGGCTTATGAAAATGGGTGACTTTTAAAACAAAGGTTGAGTGATTCATTTCCTTCTGAAGGCAGAGGGAAGAAAGGAGCACAGGCAGGACAATAACAGAAGTCACTGTTGTTGATTTGCATAGCAAATATTAGGAATTTCACATCTCAGATTCCTTTAGATATTTCCCAAATCTTAGTGAAAAATTTAAGTGAACGTTTTACATGTGTTTTCTTTAAGGTTGTAGCAAAACTGATTAGCATACCGACAAATTAATGAAATGGCAATATTATACATATTATCTTTAAGTAGTTTTTGACAACACAGTACACAGGCTTTTTCTGAGTACAATTAACACTGTATCAAAGAACTATATCTCTACTTGAATTGACATCATTCTTATTAATATGAACACAGATTTGTTCTATGTACAGAGACACAGACACAAACACACATGCTTTGAAGTTGGTAAAAATCAAAACGTCACTGACTTTCCAAGTACTACTTTCTGCATTTCAAAAAAAAAAAAAAAAAAAAAATAAAAAAAACCAAATACAACCAACCAAACAAACAAAAAACTCAGAATGTTTTTCGTTATTTTTTTCTTCCAAATATTCCTCTTAAAAACATTTTTATGGATTCTTTGAGGATGTCATACAATGTACTTAGCTCATATTCAGACATCTCCCCCCATCTCCACCCTCAGTTTACTAACCCATCAAATTCATGTCCTACATTATTTTTTAAGGGATGTAGTGTCTAATTTTTATTCCCCAAATACTCTTGGGGTTGTGGGTACATCCCAAAAGCCTGGTCAATTTATTTTTATCTTTATATGCATCTTTGTTTTCCTGCATGTTTATATGTGCACCATATATGTTGTGCCCATGGAGGCCAGAGGAGGGCATCAGATCCCCTGGAACTGCAGTTATACACAATCATTAGCCACCATATGGATGCTAGGAACCTAACACATATCTTCTCTAAGAGCAGCCATCTCTCCCTGTGGGTAGGAGCTTTTTGTCTACTTCCCCTGCTTTATTCTGGGATTCTGTCTGGTTTGAGTTTGATTGGGTCTTGCATATGCTGTCACAGTTGCTGTGAGTTTATATGTCCAACTGCCCTACTGTCTAGTTAGCAGTTTCCTTCTAGGTGTCCACCAATTCTAGCTCTCACAATCTTTCTGCCCCTATTTCCACAATGACTCCCGACTCTTGGGAGGAAAGTGTGGGCTACACGTGTCCCATTTAAGGCTGAGCATTTGGCAATCCCTTATTCTCTGGATATTGATCAGTTTGGGGTCTCTGTGGCAATTGACATCTGTTGCAAGAAGAAACTTCTATTAGGAGAGTTGAAAGATGCATTAATCTGTGAGTATAACAATAAGCCATTAGGAGTCAGTTTAATACTATATCCTCTTAGCTGATTAATAGTAGCAGGTTCTTTCCCATGGCCTGGGACATATCTACCAATAGGTTCTTAGATCTAATAACATTGCCAGGTATTGGTTCCACCTTGAGAGGTGGGCCTTAAATCCAATGAGAAAGTATTGGTTCCTCCCATAACCTTCATGCCACTATAGCACCAGTGGTCATATCTTGCCAGACAAGTCCTTTTGCTGTAGCTCACAGGGCTCACAGCTGTGTAAGGTTGATGATTACTTTTGTCTTCTAGGATCATGCATGGTGCCTTCCAGCAGTATATAAGCTACTTAGTACGATTAACCTTCAAAGGCAGTATAATTTCTCCTTATTTGTTCTTCAATCCATGTATGTAGTATCTTGAGCAACAGGGTCCTCACTTCTAGTACATAACCCAGAATAATTAAAACAGACAATATTGTTAGAGGGTCTATGGGAGTTTCCTGATCAACATTTCCAAAAAAAGGAGTCAGTTCCTGGCATTGGGCATTTTATTTGCTAACCTATGTGGTCTGGTAGGGGAAGTGTCTTCCCTATTATAGGTAACTCCATTTAAACTATTTTATAATGTATATGTATATATTTTAAGAACCTTCTATAGGGAGATGGAGAGATGGCTCAGCAGTTAAGAACACTGGGTGCTCTTGGACAGAGACAACATTCATTTCCAAGTGCCCACATGGCAGCTAACAACCATTGATAGCTCCAGTTCCAGGGGATCAATGCCCTCTTTTGGGCTCTGTAGGCATTGCACACATGGGTGCACTTACATGCAGGTAGAACACTCATATGCATAAAAATAAACATTTGAAAATCAAGAAAAAATTAATTAGAGAGACAATAACTCTAAATTTAAATATTCATTAAAATCATTGCAATTATCACCTCTTCTTCCCAGTCCTCTGCTCACTGACATTCTGATTTTCCCTGTCTGAATTCTAAACTCCACTCTCCAGCCTCTGGCACCCAGGAAAAGAGACATAGGCAGTGCCGATCAAAGGCACTGTAAGGAACTACAAGGCAGGTTTGTTGGAATGGCTTGCTATCCTTATGCCATCCTTTCTGACTATTCTCTTCTTCGTGATACTCACTGCGCATGATACATGTACTGAAGCGTTTTTCTATTCTGCTCTCTCAGATACTAAAATTGCTAGCCATGACTCTGGATTTGATTGCTTTTCTCTTTGGGCGGTGAGATTTTGGAATTATTAAAACAAATCCTTACTATTATTCTTCAGGGAGAAAAAATAATGTAAAATTTACTGATTCTGCAGCATCAAGTTTATATTTTACTGTAAAAAAATAAAGAACTTCTTGACTGGATTGCTAAACACAAAACTTGCTGAACAGTATGACTACTGTTTCATTTTCCTTGAAAAAAAGAAGATAGTCTCTCTTCTCTCTAGAATAGATTGTTTTCTATTTTGTCTTGAAAGAGAATGAAACTTCAAATACTGTTTTTCAACCCCAGGCTTCTCAGATTTATATTTATACATGTTTAGAAATTTTTGCTTAAAATTGTTGATGCTGTCAAAGCCGAATTGTCAAAATCAACTGCAATTATAGAGCTAGATTTTTCAAGCAAAAAAGTATTGTAAAAATTCATGGCTAATAAAACATCTGCTATCTCATTTGTGATTGCACTATTCACTGTATTTATGGCATATTTTGTGTCATATTCACTGTCAGCAGTATGCATTGTCTTTCAAGACACTATTTTGATAAGCTACATCGGGAAGATACAGAAAGTACAATCCTTTGTGAGATAGTTACATGAAGATATCAGAGCAATTGTATTAATGTTTATTCATTTCATTTTTTTTTGTCTTTTTGAGACAGGGTCTCCCTGTAGCTCCAGCTGTCCTGGAACTCACTCTGTAGACCAGGCTGGCCTTGAACTCACAAAGATCCGCCTGCCTCTGCCTCCCAAGTGCTAGGATTAAAGGCGTGCGCCACCACGCCCGGCCATTTCATTTTGTTTTTAAAGAGACATTGAAACACACAATATATAAAAAGAGAAACACGCAATAATTCTTATGAATCATAATGCACCTATTATTATGCTTTACATCTGGGAGATACAGAAAGTCTATAATAATGTTTATTTAAATTAACTTATATTTTAACTCCTAAATGAGAGTTGCAAAGTTAAAACTTCAAGGCATAAAATGAAAACAACACGTTATAATCTCAATGTCTTAAAAGGAGATAAATCAATATCTGAAAGAACAGGTTTTTTGGCAAATACAAATGTGAGCATAGTGCTATTAAGAGTAGTTTTGAACAGGAAGAGAAAATGTTAAATATAGCTAGTCAGAATGAAAGACAAGATAATTTTTTCAAATCAAATCCAAATGCCTAAAATATGCAGTCTACTGTAAAGTGGTATTATCTATTGGAGCTAGAGTTTAAGTACAAAATCCAGCAGATTCTAACAGTTTGCCTAACTTATTCGCTCATCATTTTCTTTCTTTTTTTTTTTTTTTAAAGAGATTCATTTTATTTTTATTTATGTATATATATCTCTGTCTGTATGTGCTATGTCAGTGCAGATGCTCAGGGAGGTAGAACAGGGTGTTGGATACCCTGGAGCTGGGGTCACAGATGGTTGTGAGCCACCTTATATGGGAGCTGGAAATGAAACTCTGGTCCTCCGGAAGAGCAAATGCAGCACGAATTCTTAACTTCTCAGCCATTTCTCCAAGCAATGCCTATCATTTTCTGTACCTATGAAATGACCAGTGAAGATCTGTAGTGTGAGGATAAAAACCCAGATGATGACTTTAAATTCTAGAGCTGGTTGGTAGCATGTTTTTCTATATCATTCAAAGTATTGATTTTCACTGAGAAACCAGAGTAAATAGCTTGTCAATATAACAAACAAAATATCTGGATATTAATAAAATCATTTCTTTTCACAAAGACTGCTTTGAAAATAACTCAGTTCTTTTGTTACAGGGGACAACTGCATGACCACTGAATACAGCAAGATGAAAAACACGCTTTTAGACTTACAAAATCAAAAGTACATTACACAAGAAAATGAAAATCCTAATGTTGATGACATATCTCGGAAGAAGCTATTGGTGGATCAAATGTTCAAGTATTTTGATGCGGACAGTAATGGACTCATAGATATTAATGAGCTAACTCAGGTATGATCAATGATCAAATCAACAAGCTTGCTCAAACACAGCATTTGAGTTATTTTTATATTTGTCAGACTTTACTCAATATTACTAATCATTATATATAATTAATTAGATAAAAATGTGTGACTTGAATTGTAAGAGTAAAACTTTACTATTTTAAATTGTTCTGGATGTATATGCTTATAATTCTAACATTTGACATGCAAAACATGAGGACAGTGAGTTTGACACAGGCATGGAATATATGATGAGATCCTAACTCAAGAGAACAATGGCTTAGGATATAGCTCAGTGTTAATATGCTAGGTAAGCATGCACTAGACCTTGGATTCTACCTCCACAGTGGGTGAACAAAAAGTGTTTTGTTTCCACAGAGGAAAATGAAAACTGTTATGACTAATTTATCAGCAACATTTGTTTCAAGTAATGAAGAATTTTATAGTTTAAAAAGAGAAATCTATTTCTGATAGATTCTACATCCCAAATATTTAAAGAACTATATGCCATTTCATGGACTTATTAGATTGTTTCTGATCCGTTCTGGGATATATGTAATGTTTACTTTCTCTCAGTGGATAAACAGTGGCTTATGCAGTATTTGAAGATGCTGTAAACAGCAAATCTGCATGTGGCCAGTAGAGTCTCTCTTTTTTTTATCAACAATAAACAGATCTTTGCCCTATTAATCAAAATGTATTGCTGCTGAGAAAACATTTTGGTATTCCAGTAATGAATGTGTAGGGCACTACAGAAATTCATCTTTGAATTAGGCTAATAAGAGCTCAAAGCCCAAGTCAGTCTCCTGTCAGAACCCTGTATGCAATATCCATTCATAGTGTCTTTTCTAGGAAACCTGACATGTGAGAAATCTATCGGTCACAATTAAATCACACTTTCAGTTACCTAAAATTTTATCTTAAAATTTTATTTGTAACACTTGTGTTTTAGTCATGGTAGATAAGCCAATGGAATAAATACTCCCAAGATAGTGGTGATTTAACCCAACAAAATTTTTGCTTCATATGCAATTCCACTGGAGTCCAATGTTGGGACAGACCTCAATGATGGGACAGACCTCAATGATTGGACAGATCTTAATGATGGGACAGACTTCAATGTTGGGACAGACCTCAATGATTGGACAGACCTCAATGATGGGACAGACCTCCCAGTTTCCCATTAAGTTCCCTTCTCCCTCTATAGCTATTTTTCTCTCAGCACTGCTTTCTTCCAGGCTTCTACTAAAGTGGCCTGTTATGCTCCACTCACAGCATTCAATCACTTTTCTAGTCCAAAGTTCCAAAGTCTTCCATATTCATCCCCAAACCAACATGGTCAGGTTCTTCACAGCAATGGCCCATTCTCTGGTATCAACTTCTGTGGTAGTTATTTGTTGTTGTTGTTGTGATAAGATACCATGACCAAAAGAACTTTTAGAAGGGAGAGTTTATTTAAGCTTATGGTTCCATGAGTAAGGGTCCATAATGGGGCAGGGGTGGGGGATGAGGGAGAGCATGGTGGGAGCATGAGGCTGGAAGAGAAAGCTAAGAGTTCACATCTTCAAGCAGGCACAGGAAACAGACAGAGCCTGGAAATTAGGCGTAAGCACTCTCTAATCCTGACCCCAGTGACACACTTCCTCTAGCAAAGCTGTATCTCTTAAAGGTTCTGGGACCCTCCCCAAACAGAGCCACCCACTGAGGACCAAATATTTGGAGCCTCTCTGGGTTCTAAACCATATTTTTTGTTCATCTTCTGGAGGTGCTCACTTATCCGTTCAGTAGAATTAGCAGGAGTGTAAGAAATCCCTAGAGTTCTGTCCAGAGATAAATACGTACTTTCATTCTGCAACCATTGAGATCTAAGTTTTTGTTTTTCTGGAGCACCTTTACAGGTATAGTGTTAAACTGAAGCAAACAGAAGGAAAATATCACATATATTTATTTAATTTTGAGATGCTGACATATGTTATGCTATAGCAGTTCTAGACACCCTCTTCTGACCTCCGCGGCATTGCACGACACGGGTGCACAGACCTGCATGCAGACAGTACATTCATACACATATAGAAATAAATAAAATTTAAAAAAAGATGTATTTAAAGATGAAGTTTTTCTTTCCTAGCAGACTAAGTTTCAAAAGTCATGAAATTACAAAGCTTGGTAGATGGCTCCCTGAGTGTAGTGCTTGGTGTGTTAGCATGAGGACCAGAGTTCAATGGTGAGAATACATGTAAAAGCCAGGTGAAGTGGCTCACTTGTGTAACACCAGTACTGGAAGGTGGAGACGGGCCAATCACCAGTCTCCTGGCCATCTAGTCTAGTCAATCGGTACGCTTGAGGTCTCAATAAAAATAGAAAGTGACAGAGGATGCCTGACATCAATCTATGGACTCCATACCCATGGATACACAAGACTAGACACCTGCACACATCCACACGATCACATGTGCAACACACACACACACACACACACACACACACACACACATACAAAGTGGAAGATTTGGAAGGGAGAATAGGGTGGATATGATCGAAATACATTGTATTAATGGAATTCTAAATGAATCAAAATTTTATATTATACATGAAATTATACTAACAGTATGACAGTTTATAAACAGTACATTTTAATTGACATTATATAATAAATTTATAAATATATAGTATTTAAATTATAAATTCTGCTATTCCCTTTGTAATTCATTTTCAGCCCTGTAGAAACAGAATGACTGTGTAGTGCCAAGCCCTCTCACAAGGTCTGTCTCAACATTGGACTCCAGTGGAACTGCATATGAAGCAAAAATTTTATTGGGTTAAACCACCAGTATCTTGGGAGTATTTATTCCAATGGCTTATCTACCATGACTAAAACAAAAGTGTTACAATTAAAATTTTAAGATAAAATTTTAGGTAACTGAAAGTGTGATTTAATTATGACTGATAGATTTCTCACAGGTCAGGTTTCCTAGAAAAGACACTATGAATGGATATTGCATATGGGATTCTCACAGGAGACTGACTTGGGCTTTGAGCTCTTATTAGCCTAATTCAAAGATGAATTTCTGTAGTGCCCTACACATTCATTACTGGAATACCAAAATGTTGTTTAATCAGCAGCAACACATTTTGATTAATAGGGCAAAGATCTGTTTATTGTTGATGAAAAAGAGACTGCTGAGGGCAAGAATAAGTAAAGTGTCTGTTATTTGCTAAAGAGCTTGAAGGACATATTCATATCAAGAAAACAGTAGATGGACAAACCAAGAGAATTTTCCTGGAGAAGATGAAGTAAACTCCTCTGACAGAAAGACCAGTTTTGATAATGACTCTAGGCTTTAGCCATGAAATGATTACCCATTTGATAATAATAATCAAGCTTTATTGAAAACCAGCTGGAAGCCAATGAAAAGCCATATGATCAAACTGGACTCAATGAGGTTTTTTTTTAATTTTTTTTAATTTTAATTTTTTTTTATTATTTATTTTTGTATGTGTATGAATGTATTGTATGCATGCAGGTCTGTACACCCGTGTCGTGCAATGCCACGGAGGTCAGAAGAGGGTGTCGGATTCCCCTGGAACTGGAGTTCTCCTGGAATTGGAGTTACAGATGGTTCTTAGCCGCCATGTGGGTGCTGGGGATCAAACCTGGGTACTCTGCAAGAGCGTCGGTGCTCTTAACCGCTAGGCTATCTCTCCAGCCCTCAATGAGGTTTTAAAATGGATTTTTATTAATACATTTTAAATTTTGTTCTTTGACAGTTTCAGACAAGAGTATACTATATTGCAATCCTCTCTGAGCCCTTTCTCCCTCCTGCTAATTCTTTCTTCTTTTCCACAAGTTCTTCTTTATTCTTTTGTCTTTCAGTATGTGTGAGAGATCACCGAGTTTAATGGGATTACTTGCATGAGCATGGGTATGTGTGTTGGAGGATAGGTATTTGCTGGACAGTGGACAACTAACCAGTGCTGAAACCACTGAAGAAAATGACTTCCTCTCTCCATAAAGCCATTAATAGCCAGTGGCTCTTCAGGGAGTAGTTGGGTCTCTTAAGGCACTCCCTCAGCCATAGTGGAATTTTTATAGACCCAATCTTACAAAGGTCTTCTAAAAGTAAACAGGGATGTTGTGATTTCGTGAGCCATATGGGCATGTCATATTCAGGAGACAGCAATTTACTGCATCTCTCCCATCATTCAGTTCTTACATTTTTTTCCCCCTTGTGTGATAGTCCATGTGCCTTTCAGTAGATGATATACATGTCCTATTTAGGGCTGAGCACTAAAGAGGTCAGAGCTGAGATCATTACTAAGCTGTGAGTTGACTCATATTTAGTAAGCAATTTAATAACATGCGATTCTAACAGAATAACAGCACTAGTTTCCCCCATAGGGCCTATGACTTCCTAAGCATTGGGCCTTTGGCCATGTTTATAGTGCCAGACATTTATTTCTTCCTGTGAGAATAATTTTTCTGGGAAAGCCTTCTGTTAAAAATGGGAAATTTACATAATCTTGTAACCAAAGTTAATTTTATGTTTTAAGATTGTTTAAAACTACCCATTCCATCTGCCTTCCTACCGCACAATCAGCTTATTTAAATCTAGCTATCTTTTAGGAAAACAATGTAAAAAAAAAGTCTTGTAGGCCTTGAGCTCCTCTTGGAATCAGTTTTTACAGGATAATATAAAGAATACCTCTACTTTTAGTGTATATTCCCTAATTTTCCCTCATAACCCTTTGTAGGCCCTGGCACAAAACAGTTTGTGCTTGTGTGTGCCTGTGTGTGTGTGTGTGTGTGTGTGTGTGTGTGTGTGTGTGTTTTGAAAATATTGCTTGCTGAAATCAGCAATGTTGAAAGCAAAGAATTATCCTTGGTTTATGTAGTAAACAATAGCTAGAATTAGGCTGATAACATCTGTTTGTGGTTTTGTGTACTGGATCAGTAGAGGTCAGGAAATGCAAATTCTTTCTTGATAAGCATAGGTTCCTCATTTATTTCCCGTGTCATTCTAGATGTACTGTCTAAATAAAGAGAGCACAAGCTTAGTTCAAAGAATAGTACCAAGAGAAAGCAGAAGGAACTAGTTCTGAAAACAGAGTAGGCTTATTCTTGATTTGAAGAACTCTAAAATTCAGGGGTCATCAATTACCAATAACTTCTAGATAGAAGTGCGACTCTCACTGTCTATGCTGGGCTTTTTGTGCAAGTCTTGTGCATGGAGTCTAAACAAGTGTGAATTCATGGGTTAAACAGTGCTGGCTTTTCCAGAAAACATTTTCCTGGCAGACACTCATTTCTTCTGGCACTTACAATTTTTCTGTTCCCTCTTCTCCAGTGATCCCTGAGCCTTAAGGAAAGGGAGTGTGATCTAGATGTCCCATTTAGAGCTGAGCATTTCATCATCTCTTATTCTATGCGTGATATCACTTGTAGGAATTCATGTTAATAACCATGTGCTACAAATATAAGGGTCTCATACAGATTGTGTATCTATATAAAGGCAAGAACTTGGGAGGGGGGTTAATGCTATATCTTTTTAGAATAACAGTATGAGGTCCTCCCCTAGGGACAATGATCTAGGTTTTTCATCCAGTTAACATTAAGAAACATGAGTTCAACTTTGCTGCAAAACTTTTAAATCAAATCAGATTTACTCCCATAACAGTCACATCATTATTACAGAAGTTGGCATATCTTGCCAGACCACTAGTTACTTTAGGCCACAGGCTTCACATATACGTAAGATGACAGTATACTTTTTCTTCCTCAGTACCATAAATAGAACCTCCCAGCACAATGAAAGCTATCCAGTAGAGCTGAAGGTTCCAAATCATTACCAGATTTATTTTTTCTATGTTCTATGACTCAAGGATATCTTTAGCAATTGCATTTTATCATCAATTTATAGAGGGTAACAAGGAGCAATGACAATATCTTGTAATGTTTGTGGGGCTTATGGGATATATATATATATATATATATATATATATATCCTTACTAAGTTTACATTACATTTTTATATGGTACCCTCATCTTCCCCATTTCCCTGCAACAAATGACTCCATAAACTATTAATTCTTGTCATTTTTTTATTTGTAGTGTTTAATAGATTTTAATCCTTACTTGCTTAGCATCTGCCCTAGTATAATTTACCCCCTGTATCCTCGTGATGGGTTTATACTTCTTTTCAATCCAAAGTATTACTTTCAGTATTCTATGTAGTGCTGGCTTAGTGGCCTTAAATTATTTTGGCTTGTTTTACTATAGAAAGTTTTTCTTTCTCCTTCATTTATCACAAATAATTTTACCATATATATATATATATATATATATATTAATCTGGGTTAGTAGCATGGTATTTCATAACTTGAAATACACCATTCCAAGTCTACTGGTTTATATATAGTTTCCATTTAAAACTCAAAAGTTATTCTGATGGGACTAGCTTTATATGTGACTTGGTCCATCTCACAGTTAAAGTACTTTTTTTGTTCATTGTATCTAGTATTATAACATGACATAGGGAGTGTCTTCTCATCCTTTTCATTTTGAGTTTTGTATATGGTTCTTCTATGTAGATTGTACACTTTTCTCTGTATTTGAAAACTTTCTTCTGTGGTTTTATTGTACATATCTTCTATGCCTTTAGCATTTAATTCTGATTCTTTAAAAATATTCATTGGGGCTGGGGAGATAGCCTAGTGGTTAAGAGCACTGACTGCTCTTGCAGAGGACCCTGTTCGATCCCCAGCACCCACATGGCGGCTGAGAACCATCTGTAACTCCAATTCCAGGAGAACTCCAGCTCTAGGGGAATCTGACACCCTCTTCTGACCTCCGCGGGATTGCATGACATGGGTGTCCAAACCTACATGCAGACAGTACATTCATACACATAAAAAAATAAATAAAATTAAAAAATAAAAATATTCATTTATTCTTTTATTAATTTTATATTTATGGGTATATTGCCTGCTTGTGTGTAAGTGCATTCATGCCAAGCAATGCTGACGGAGGTCAGAAGAGACATTGGATTCCTCTGGAGATGAAGTTAAAGATGGTTGTTAGCCACCATGTAGGTGCTGGGAATCAGACTCAGGTCCCCTGCAGGAGTAGCCACTGAGCCATCTCTCCATCCCCCTAATTATTCTCTCTCTTCTGTGCACATCCTTCATAGATTTAGTTGCTTTTGTTTACTTTGTTGCTCATGGCTCCAAAGATCTTGTATGCTTCAGATATACATTGTTTTCAAATTAATCAGTGACTTTAAATGAATTGTCTACTTTCTGTAACAAATCTTCAAACCCTGATCTTCCCTTCTTTTAGTAGAACTTTCCACTGAGCATTTTATTTGACTGAAATTTTCATTTCCAGTATCACTTCACTAAGTTTTCTTCAGAATTTGTATCTCATAATTGAAATCTATTTTCATGTCCTGAATTGACTTCCTAATTTCCTTCCACAAGAAGGATACAGGAGGTTAGGATGACATCATTATAAACAAACTTGATAGTTTTGTTTGGGAAATTCCCAAAAGTTATCCAAGGGAAAAGTATCACTATATTTGAATATCACATATGCTTAAGCTTTAAGCATGATTTGTGGATATTTGAACATAAAGTACCTATATGTGAAAGGAATATTATCTCTATCAACAAGCTTCGCAAATATTACTGTTAATTGTATAGGAAGATGTTTCAATTGTAAGGGAGAATGAAGTCAGGAATTCACTGGACTTCGACAGGCAATTTAGTTTGAGTGGAGGGTCCATAAAGAACAGCCTTTTTCACTGGCAGGCTCAGTGGAATCACTTCAAAAATCTGAACTCCTGGTAGCAGTTCCTTAAAATATTTATAGACAATTCAATGTTATTTCCAGATGCGCTCTGGTATTGTGGGGCAAAGAGTAAAGGGACATTTAGCCCAGATGGCTGTGGGTCAGTCGCAGAGGTCTGTGTGACCTGGGTCATATCCAGCAGTCTCTAACCTAGGGGTCAGTATGTCCATGAGCTAGAATTCCAAGCAGGGAAGCTTATTTACAGAAGCAGAAGCAAAGGTTAAACATACAGCTGTTTTCTTAAGAACAGAGGAGGGCTGGCTCCCTTAGGTAACTTAGAAACTGTGTTCTAAGTTAAGCAGGAGTAGATTTTTAGTCTTTTTTTTTTCTATCAATCTGCTCTGAGTTTTTCTCAACTAAATTTAGTTTTCTTTCTTAATTTTGTTTTTTTTTTTCTTCTCTTTTACCCTTTTGATACACACTTAATATTTCTAAGGGATATTACTTTCTGTTATAATTTCCAAATGCTCATTCACATCAATTTTATGGGCTGTAAGTAGGAGGAGACAAGCCAGGCTGACATGTTAAGGATGTGGGATTGGAATAGAACTACCATAAAGAGTGTGAGAAAAGGGATGCCTAACAGGACGAGCCAGGATGTCCAACTTTGAACATCACTCCACCAGTCCCAGGAACCTTCTAGCTCCTGTGTCTTCTTCATAATTCCTTCTCTTAGCTGTTCTGCCATATTCCTTACCAGTCCTGGTGGTTTTACATAAAACAGTTCTCTTAAATTAGAAAGAGACAGGTTCCTTTTTACCAGAGAACATATATAATCCCCTTCTGTTTTGTAAGACTATATTTGCCAAGGGGTCTAATTGGTCTAATAAGGCTACTCATGATTTGGGCACTTGTTCTATAATATCTCCCAAATTCCTGGATAATTGTTTATAGAAAGTGGTTGTTGTAGCAACTCCTCCTATCTCTGTGTTTATCCTAGCCATTATTCCTAGACCATTAGTAGAGGTATGAATTGTATGACTCTTTTAGATCATGTATGTGATGATAGGATATTGGGAGAATTTGATTGTTGGGGACAATGCCCATTTGGGGAGTAAGGAAAGCCAGGGTGCATTTACATTTCCAATTATTGTGTAGACATACATAGGTATTTGTCCTACGTTTGAGAAGGAGACCTGGTTGGGGGTGACATCTGATGTTCTTAGTAGGAGAATGAAACAGGGTTTTGTTACGTTAGTTCTGAGTCAGATCACCTGCTGGCTTTGTTCCCAGTTCCTAACAAAACATGAAGGGGCCCTTTGAGACAGCTCAGCTGCACTTATAAAATGTTTTTATATAGAGGATTCCTGTGGGGACATAATCATTGTCACATTTGTCAGTGGTACTGATATGCCCAAATACCTGGGAGTTCCCCAAGACAAATAAAGCAAGCAATCCCTCACAAACAAGGGTTAGTATCACTGACAAGAATGCTAAGTTGGGTTTAGAAATTGATAGATGCAAGAATCTTAATCATGAGCTTTATCTGACTTAAGCCTTGGTATGGGCTGATTGTTTGGGCCAGTGCTCCATTAGACAGGGTCTGAAACTCTAGGCCAGGTCCAATCCGGCACTCTGTAGTAACACTGAGCATTTATATTTTCCTCTCCAGTGTACCTTCCCATTCTTATAGCAGTTGAAGATTTCCTCCATGGCTGACATCTGCTAGGCTGTGGAAACAGCTTACCTGGGGAGACAGGTAGGAATAGGTGAGCTGAGAAGAATCTCAGGAGAGTAGATATAACATGTCGCCTGTGGCTGTATTACACACTGCCGTCTTTCTTGAAGACAGTAGTGGAAACTGCTTGACGTAGCTATTAACCTGGTTTTTCCAAGGGCTGATGACGAGTGCAGGGAGCATACATTTTTGGCATTTTTGTGGGCGCATTTGGCATCTGTGGTTATGTTCCCATGAAGTACAAGGAGTCAGGACACACACCTATTTATTAAGGTCTCTGATGCTGTTTTCCCACATGGTTGTCCTCATGGAACTGATGCACCTTGGGTTAGGCCAAGTGTTCTGAGACAGAGGGGCAAGAGTCAGTGAGTAACCACCATCAGTCCGAGTCTTTGTTCCTTTCTCTTGCCTCACGTAGGCCTCCTCTTGTGTTCAATTTGGACGTTTGGGTAGGACTGAAGACATCAGGATTTTTCTCAGAGGAACCTGTGGCATTTTTAATGTTGCTGGTTGCTTTGTTTCCTCCTTTGCTCATCGGTAATGAGTAATGGAGTCTTCTTTTTTGATGTCCCTGACAGGCGTTAGCAATTGCTGGCTCTCAAACTGCTTCTAGGTATCTAGGAGGCATAAAATCTTGGTTTGATTTTTTTATTGCTTTTTCTTCTGTAGTGAGGAGCCCTCTCTCTTTGTAGAGGTCCCTGTGTACGTGGAAGGTGGAAAAGGCATTTTGGCTTAAGTCTCTGTAAACGTTTGTCCTTTGCTAATCTTCAGGGCCCTAGTTAGGGTAATACCTGTGCTCCTGGAGCTGACCACCACACCAGGAAGTCCCTGTCTGGGGAAGGCAGAGGTTGATTGGTGAGGACTAAGTGGCTCATGAAAATCTTGTCTTCATCTTTGGTCAGTGCTCTTGTAGTCTAGAGGTCCCAGTTCAGCAGACAAGAAAGTGGCTGCATTTAGTGTTCTGACAGTCTCCAGGCAAAATTGGGGGTTATCATAAAAGGAGACTCTTATAGCAGCTCATTCATAGGTGCTCTTGGTGGTCTATTAAGGCCATGGCTACATGGGGAGCTTGAGGTTCAGGGATTGTCCCATAGTTTGTCGGCCTTGTCCAGGAGGGCTGTGGCTGTCAGGGTAAGCAGGCAAACTGGCCCTCCAGCTTATACTGCTTGAACCGACAGGCTAGAGGTGTTTGCCAAGCTCTCACATAAGATTCCTAATGTTATTCCATTTTTTTCTCATGGACAAACAGATTGAATTCTCAGGTCCTGTCAGGGAGTCCTGAGGTCAGTGCTTCCAACAGTGCCTTCTTGAAAATATGGAAGGTGTCTTGTTGCTGTCCCCATTTACAGTCACCTGTCACCCACTTGGTGACTTCATAGAAGTGCCTAGCTATTAATGAGTAGCTAGGTATCCAGATGTTTGGAATACAGGCTATCCCCAGAACTTCTCTGGTCTGTCTCTGGGTCTTTGAGACATGGATGAGTTAAAGTGCCCTAAATTGCACCTTTTTCTGTTCAGGCCCTAAAGCCAGGTGTCCTTTTGAGATGTGGAACCCCATGTATGTAACTTCAGCCAGGTTTGGGCCTTCTTGAGGGATACCTTGTATCTAGTTTACTGGAGCAGATCTAATAATATTTTTGTTTCACTTGTGCAATCTTCAAAGGTCATGCTTGCCAGGGGCTTATTGTACACATATTCAGGAGTGCACAGTTCATCTCTGCACTGCAAATCCTTCCTCAAATATTGTAGGGGAGTTTTTGAATCCTTAGGCAATTGGGTTCAAGTCATTTTTTCCTTCTGGCCAGTGGTATCTTTTTATTCGAAGGCGAATATCAACTAACAACCAGGTGCCAGACAAATACAGAAAAATAGCATCCTTTAAATTTAAAAATATGAACCACTGAGTCTAAACAGGAGGCCTAGAAGTGTGTAAGCACCAGGCTGGTTGTTGGTTCACAGATCCTGGACAGGTGCATAGTCATTACTGCCTGTTTATGCTTTTAATGGGCAATAGTGGTATGTTCCAAGAAGATGGCATTTTGGATGGAGTTCAAATGCTAATATTCTTTGATGATGACTCTGAATGCCAGTCTTGGGCTCATGAAATAAGGCATGTTGTTGGACCCCTACTAGTTCAGCTCCAGACATCGATTTGACTGGGTGGGTGATTGTTAGCCAGTCTTGATGGGTTCTTTTCAGCTCATACTCCAGGAAAGCCTCAAGCTTCCAGGGCGGATGGGCTGTGACTGGCTTCTCCAGTTTTCCTCTTAGGAAATTGTGACTGACAGGCTCAGAAAGGTGACTCACTGTAGATTGATGCAGATGTGCCAACAGCAGAGAGGCTAATATGTAGTCCTATTTTAGAAAACAATTCTCTTTCTAGCAAAGGCACTGGACAGGACAGTGTGGGTGATAGGGGAATTCATGTTTTACTTGGTGATTTCCCATGACACAACTTCAAGCTTCAAGACTCACAGTAAGGATGATGGTGGCTCCTAGTATCATTCTTGTCTTCCCCAACAGAGGACCCATCAGTCTGGATCAACAAGAGATTTAGTGCCTCAGACTTTCCTTTTGAACATTGGTTCCATTCTTATTTAGCTTGGTCTGTCTAATTCAGAGTAATTTCAGGCACTCCAATGAAGTTGCTGGTGGGGCTCTGCCTGATACACACTGGAATACTGTTTTACTCTCTGGTTTCATCCATTTTGAGGGGGTAGGCACTCATTTTTCTAACGTCTAATTTCCTTGCAGTAGGCACATTGATCTTTATGTAAGGGCATATGAGACTTAGAGTTATTGCCAGTCATCCATGGATCTTCCAGTCATCCACAGAACCATCACCATAGCTGAAGCCCATGGTGACTGAGGTTCCAAAAGGCTAGCCTTGTTTGAAACCACAGAAGATTGCTTCTCAGGCAGGGAACCAATAACAAAAAGGGAAACTGAGGCTGAGAAGGTGCCATGTTTCAAATAGGCATCTTAAAATTAGTCAAATATCACACAAGTAACAGGTTTCAATAGTTTGAACCCCTGGTAGCAGTTTCTTACAATAGTTATATAAATTCAATGTTATTCCAAATCTACTCTGGTATTGGGGTACACAGGGGTCACAGGGCTGTTTAGCCTACATAGCTGTGGACCAGCCATTAAGGTCTATGTGACCTGGACCATCCCCGGGTGGCTATGAGCTGGAATTCTAAGAAGAGAAGTATATTTACAGAGATAGAAGCAAATGTTAAACATACAGGTATTTTCTTAAGCAAACAGGACTTTATATATACCGATTTCCTGTATATGCATTCCTATTAAGCAGTTTAATTTATCAACTTGTCAGACCCCCCCCCCCAAAAAAAAAATAAAAATAAAAAGCCGGGCATGGTGGCACACTCCTTTAATCCCTGAACTTGGGAGGCAGAGGCAGGCGGATATCTGTGAGTTTCAAGGCCAGCCTGGTCTACAGAGGAAGCTCCAAACCTAGTTGTGACTAAAGGGAGACCCTGTCTCAAAAATCCCCCCCAAAAACAAACAAACAAAAAAAACAGAGTGAGAAATTAGTACAAATAATAAAATTAGTACAAATAATAAAAAGTTATAAAAATTACACAGTATTAGTTGCCAGTACCATTCTTCTTGGGCTTTGTGGACATTATAATGTAAAACAAGTTACTTGAATCAGAATACTGTAGTACCTGGAAGCTAAATGTTTAATAAGAGGTAATGTGAGAAACTTTGAAATGCTAGAGAATGAGATGGTTCATGTACCTTGCAGAGTGATGCTGAATGGAACTAGATTCCATTCCATTACTTAGAATAATATACAATTAAAACTTGAATTGTTTATTTATGGGATTTTCCATTAATATTTATCACATTCTAGCTATGTATGTATGTATGTATGTATGTATGTATGTATGTATCTATCTATCTATCTATCTATCTATCTATCTATCTATCTATCTTTCATCTATTTAGCTATCTATCCCTACAATTCAACACTGATAATGTTAACCAAATTAACAGAAAACAAAATGTCAGATGAGTAAGGAGTAGCCTTGGTAGAACACAAACTGTTCTGGTTAGTGTTGATTGTCAACTAGACAGGTTACAGAATTATTTAAGAGGCAGACCTCCACGCATAAATTTGGCAGATTATTGAAATTAGATTAGCCTCTGGGCAAGTCTGTGAGGGATTATCTTGATTAGACAAACTGAAGTGGGTTGACCCAACCTAAAAGTAGGGTGCACTCCTCCATGGACTTGGGCCATTTGCAGCATACAAAGAAGGAAACTAGCTGGGCAAGAATGCTCATGATTCTCCTTTTTAAAATGTGTCCATTTTATGTGTGGTGACTCCCAAGTTTGCACGTGTGAATGAGTATGCAGGCGATTTCCTCGGTTACACCCCACTTTACTGAGGCAGGTCTCTTGCTGAATCCACAGCTCTCCAATTCCAACTATTCTGGCTAGCCACGCCATGTTAGCTTTGGGGATCCTCTGGCTCTGCTACCAATTGCTGTGATTTCAGGCAGCCACCATGCCTGCTTAGCATTTTATGTGTGCCAGAGACCCAAACTCTGGTCCTCAGGCTTTTGTGTCAAGTGTCTGACCCATAGAGCCATCCCCTTAGTCCTACATTGCTGTCTCCTTCCTCACCACAGACGTAAAGTGTGTAACTGCTGCAAGCTTCTGCTACAGAAATTTAGATTTTTGTCCTAGCAGAAAAAAATGTGAACTTGGAGCAGAATGCTGGCAAGTGTTTAGAAGTCTGCAGCCTTCACTCACTTGATGGAATATAGCTGTAGAATATGGGTAAGTGAGATGTGAGCTTTGCTCACAGAAGTCTGCTGTGGCTCCTGGTTTAAATAAGCAGTAGTAGTGAGTATATTGGTTTAGGTTTCTCTCCATTTAGATTCTGTCATCTTAATAAGCTGATTCACATTAGAAATGCATATTAAAATGAAATGTTTTCCTAATGGCCGCACATGCCATCTCTTTATTAAAATTATAGAAAGAACTAGCTGTTTACAGGATTTACATTATTCTGCTATATAAATCTGATTTAAAATGCCATTTTCTCAATGGCAACCACATGTGAATACATTTACAAAATTAAATAAAAGGCAAAAATAAGTAAGAGAAGCTATTCTCCAGTAAACATACAGGCATTGGGAGTGACGAGTTTGCAATACTAATATATATCAAACGTTGGTCTTAAAAACATAGGGATAGCTTATCTTTATTTTGAATTGATTAAAGCTATTGCATTTCTTAATTTTTTGTTAGGAATTCCGAGCCAACTTGCATATTTATTTACAGTAAGATTAGTCAGGAATGTTTGTGCCTTATAGACAAAAGGCTGTTGCCAGGGACCCAAGTAGATGCAAATATGCACACACTTCTGAGTCTAGAGCGAGGGGAGTGTTCCCAGAGAAGGCCAAGGTGACTAGTCCCACTTAATATAGAATTAACCTCAGCTTCATGTAGAAGAGTAAAAAGCATAAATAGGTTTGTCCTATCCATCCCTTAAAGAAGAAAAGATAATTATTGTTGTATTAAAAACATAATCATATCATTATAAAAAATTAGTAGAAAACAGGTTGTTGCTTGATATTGGTTCTGTCAATATCAGAGAGTAGAGCATGGTAGTATCAGAAATTTCCTTCAGTGCTGAGTTCAGAGTATTAACAGAAACAATGGATATTTAATTATTTTTTATTTTTTTTTAACAATGGATATTTAACAAAGAAGGATAAGGCCCTCAACTGGTTGTGTGTGTGTGTGTGTGTGTGTGTGTGTGTGTGTGTGTGTGTGTGTCTAGCTGTCTTTGTAAAATGTTTTCACATGCACTGGAACAACTGGGATATTGTAATTCACCAACTTTTATTTGTTACATTATCTGCAGTCTTTCCTTTTGTATCTGTGTTCAGGAAATCCTCCCAGGACAAATAGAATGTCTTATATACAAGATGGTTTCATCCCCATCAGTAGCTTAATAAGCATATCTTTTCAGGTGATCCAGGTACATACATGGTTCTCTCCTTTTACTACATGGATTCAGGGAACTGAATGTAGGATGTCAGGCTTAGGGGCAAGGACATTTACTTGCTGATCCATCTTGCTGACTATCTACATTGATTTTTTTTTTTTTTTTTTTTTTTTTTTTGGTATTTTTGAGACAGGGTCTCCCTTTATTCCAAGCTGGCCTAGAGCTCACTCGGTAAACCAGGCTGGCCTTGAACTCACAGAGATCTGCCTGCCTCTGCCTCACAAGTGCTGGGATTAAAGGCATGTGCCACCATGCCTGGCCTGATTTTTAAAAGTTATATTAGACACATTAAAATCATAAAAGTTTCTTAAGAAGGCTTAATAATTTCTCATCATTATTATTTTGCTTACAGCATCTCTCCTGGGATAGAATCAGTTACATCTGCTTGAACAAGTGAATTTGCACTATTCAGTACTTATTCTGTCTTCTCCAAGTATTTGTGCTTAGAAGACTATTGGTAATCTATAATTATCAGATTTGATACTACCATTTTATGTTTGTGCTTATCTTTTCTAGAACAGAGACTCCAGTAAGGCAGGGTCTGTACCTATTCCTGTTAACTTACCTCTATCACCTAACATAGTCTCTATTCATGGTAACTAGAAAGGAAAACAAAAGGAGGGATGGAGGAAAGAAGGGAAGAAGCAGTGATCCAAGAAGTTCCTAGACTATTGGGTATAGGAACTAGTCCACTTTAGGAAGAAAATTCAATTTAATGCTTAGCAATACACATTCCCATGAAAGGAGCATCAGTGTTTTCTGACTTTCAGGCTTTGATGTAATCTTCACATTAGCAGAGTAAAGTTATGATATACTTATCTTTCCTCTTGACTTTATTAATGAAGTTTCTTTAAACTAAATGAGTGTTGAACTTGAACTCCAGCAATACCATTGTGACTGGCATGGTCATGATTTTTTCAGGAAAATTAGTTTGAGAATGAGAAGAACCCAGAATGGCAAGCATGTGTGCATCTCCCCATGAATTCACAAGACTGATTTCCTCTTCTCCCCACAAAGGAGAGTAAAATAAACACAAAGACATGGAAGACTCCATTCCCCTGTCCTTGTCCTTTCTACATTCACAACTCATCACTATGAGAACTACATTGTTAAAAGTACTCACGTTTTGTCATCCCTTGTGTAACTGTTAGCAAACTACTCTTGAATATCCACATCATCTTCCAGTCATGATATATGTATACATTTATAACAGGGGGACAATATGTAAATACATATCTCTAACACAGATCTTCACAGCATTGTCTTTACATTGTTTATTATATGACACAGCATATATTCCTGACAGCATGAGCTTATGTTTGCTTTTCCTATATGAGAATATAAATTTTCAGGAGAACGTTAATTTTCTTACTTTTTAAAATTTTTAAATTTTAAATAAAAAATTTCTTACTTTTAATTGACACATAAAAACTGTACACAGGTGTTGGAAAGATGGCTCAATGGTTAAGAGCACTAGCTGCTCTTGAAGAGGACCTGGGTTTGATTCCCAGCACCCATATAAAAGCTAACAACCATCTGTAATTCCAGCACCAGGAGAATCCAGTACCATCTTCTGACCTTCGTGGGGATTGCATGACACAGATGCACTTACATACATTCAGACAATACATTATTACTCATAAAATAAAAATAATAAAATAGAAAAAAACTGTACACATTATGGAGATACCATGTAGCACATACATATAATATACTACCCAAATCAGGATAAGGATATGTATCACTTACTTATTAATATTTGTCTGTTGGCCTCCTTTCCTGAAACAATGATAGATTTAGTATTTCTAAAGGTTATTGGTTTAGAATATGTTTTTTTTTTTTCTATAAGATCATATTGTCAAACATTGAACATTTGACTCTTTCCTTTCCAACTTGGACGCCATGATTTCTTTATACCTCCTGATTGTTCTAAGAAGAGCTTCCAGTAGTGTGTTAAATAAGTGGTAAAGGTGGACACCTTCATCCTATTTCAGACATTTAAGTGAAAATTACAGGTTTCCTTTATTCACTGTGAAGATTTTGGTGAGCTTATTGCAATGTTGGTGCATGCTCATGGTGTAGACAGTTTGTGCAGTGTTTTCTATGGAGGCATACTGGATTTTGTGAGGACCGTCCTGCCTGTTGGGATGAACCTATGATATCTGCCCTTCACCTTGTTCATACGGCACGTTATGTTTATCCATTTACTCATGTTGCACTTTCTTTGAAATCTTGGGATGATGCTCAGTGAATGCTGGTTCATAATCTTAATGTGCTATTGGATTGAGCTTGCTACAGTTGTGCTGAAGTGTTCATTAGAGGTCCTGGTCTGTAGCTTTCTCCTTCCTCCTCTCTCTTTTTATCTTTTCACATCTTTGCTTTCCTTCCTCTCTTGGTCTCTCTGCCTCTTTCTCTTTTTTGCTCTTATTTCTTTCTTTCTTTTCTTGTTTTTTTCTCCCCTTTCATCTGATCACCTGATTTTGATATTAACATAGTATATGATTATGAGAATATGCTTTAGAAAAATTGTATCTTCCTCGGTTTTTCCACTAATCTGATAAGGGTTGGTATCAGCTCCTTAAATCCTCAGTAGAACTCAGTGGTGAAGCCATTAAAACTTGTTTTCTCCTTTGATGGAAACTACTTATTTTTGTTAAACCTTGCTACTCATTACTGGGGTATTCATATTTTCTATCTTGATTCTCATAATTCAATGAGATATTATATTTGTGTGTCTAACAATTTGCTCATTTTTCAACATTATCAAATATTGGGGCTTATAGTTACTTTTAATAAACCAATTATTCAAGAGAATTCTTATGGTACCAATTGTAATATGTCCTTTTACTTCTGTGATTTTATTTATTACCTTTTTCTTTCTTATATATTAGTCAAGCTAAAGATTTGTATATTTTATTTATCTTTTAAAAATCAATTTGATTTCATTGATCTTTGTGTTTTTTTCTCTATATTTTATTTATGTTTCTTCTAATCCTCCCCTTTTCCTTTATTAATTATGAAGTTTTTTTTTCTCATTGAAGTACTATGGTAGGCTAAGTACTTGAACTCTTTCTACTTTTGTGATGCACACAATTTCTATAAATTTCTGTTAGTGCTGATTTTGCTGTATCCCAGACGTTTAGGTATGTTATCTTTCCATTACTTTTGGTCACATTAAATTTTTAGGTTTATTTCTTATTTTTTCATTATTTGGTTTCCAATAATATTTAATTTGCATATATTTCTCCAGTTTCCAAACTTTTTCTTATTTGATTTCTAGTTTTGCTGAGACTTTTTATTTTGAAAATTTCAAAAATATTTTATTTTTATTTTATTTTATTTGCATGAGTGTATTATCTTATCTGCATATATGTACATGCACCTACATCATGCAATGCCCTTGGAGGTTAGAAGAGGATATTGGATTCCCCTGAAAGTGGAGTTACAGGTGGCTGTTAGCTGCCCTGTGGGTGCTGAGAATCAAACCTGGGTCCTTTGCAAAAGCAGCTAGTCCTCTTAAATGCTGAGCCATCTACCCAACCCCTATTTTTAAACTTTTATTAAAAGATTTATAACAAAATTAAAAGTAGTTACCAAGAAATATAGTAGTATCTCATTCAGCAAAATCAATAAACCATTGTCCAGTCATGACCAGTTTCCACTCTACTATTGGTCAATGGACTGAAAAAGGAATCCCAGCTCTCACAATCACTGCCCAAAAGGGACACGATAATTGTACTCTTATGAAATACAGAAATGCCTCCTGCTAGCTCAAGATCCAGAAACTTGAATACACACATTCGCCTTGAATGAAACCATACTCCTTTTCTTTGTAAATAACCCTTCCTGATCTCTAGTCTAAATATTGTAGCATGCCCACACATATGTCTGTTTATGTATGTCTATGTATGCAGTATACGCTGGGAACTGCATATGAGAGAAAACATGTGTGTTTTCCTTTCTGAAATTGGGTCGGTCTCTAAATTTTATACATTCTATGTCCATTCACATTTTGGTGTAATTTTTGTTGTATTTTTCTTTAGAGCTGAATAATATTCAAATGCATATTAAATATATAAAATACACCATACATACATACATATGTACATACATGCCAGATTTTCACTATCCTTTCTTCTATTGTTAGGCACCTAGGTTGGTTCCATTTCTTTGCTATAGTGAATAAAGTGGCAATAAACTTGAGGGGCCAATATCTCTATAGTAATATATAGATTTTTCTGAGTATATGCTCAAATAGGAGATAATTTGGTAATATGGTTCCTCAATTTTTAATTTTTTGAGAAACCTTTAAATAGATTTCCTTAATGGCAACATTAATCTTTACTCCCACCAGCAGTTAATAAGGGTTCCTCTTTCTCCTCATTCTCTCTAAAATTTACTGTTGTATTTTTATATTATTTTTTTGGTTTAATTTTATAATATTTCAAAATATATATCTATAAACTCCACACACAAAGCATGTTTACAAATTCTGAAAATAAACTATAGGTTAATTCCAAAACACATTTAGGGATTCCCAGTTTAACAGTAAGTTCGTATGCATGGGAAAAGACGTTTAACTTTACATCCCTGTATTACAGAGCATGTTGATGTACATTTTGATGTATCTTTTAAAAAAGAGCTTTAGTCATTCTCCTTAATCTTAGGACTGATGAAAATAGAGACATAGCCGGGTGTGGTGGCGCATGCCTTTAATCCTAGCACTTGGGAGGTAGAGGCAGGCGGATCTTTGTGCATTCAAGGCCAGTCTGGTCTACAACGTGAGTTCCAGAACAGCTGGGGCTACAGGAGACCTTGTCTCGAAAATGCCAAAAAAAAAAAAAAAAAAAAAAAAAAAAAAAAAAAAAAAAAAAAAAAGAGACATAAAGTTCAAACTACATCTATAGTAGTATCAGTCAATGTAGTATTATTTTTACTAACAAATAACCCATCATATAAGGTTTTGGTGCTAGGCTCCACAAATGAGGGACATCATATGTTGTTTGTTTTTCTGACTATATTACTTCACTTAGCATAACAGTTTCTAGTTCTATCCATTTACCAGCAAATTTCATGATGTCTTTCTTTACTGCTACATAGAACTCCATTGTGCAGATGTACCACATTTTCATTATCCATTCATCAGTTGAGGGATACTTTGTTACTGCCATCTCTTCCAGATTGTGAAGAGTTGCAATAAATATGGTTGTGAGCATATCTCTGCAATAGGATGAAACTTTTGGGTATTTACTCAGGAATGGTATGATTGGGTCAAATGTTAATTTCATTTTTAGCCTTTTAAGAGTTTTTCCACACTGCTTTCCATAGGGGCTGCACAGGTTTGCAATTCCACCAGCAGTAAATGAGTGTTCCCCTTTCCCCGCAACCTCTCCAGTACTTGGTATCATTTTTTTTCTTGATCATTGCCAGTCTTGCTGGGGTAAGATAAAATCTTAAAATGGTTTTAATTTGCATTCCCTTCATTACTAGCAATGTTGAACACTTTTTAAGATGTTCCTCATCCATCTTTACTTCTTCATTTGAGAAGTCTCTGTTCAGATCTTTACTCCATCTTTTGATTAGGTCATTCATTTCCTTGATCCTTTGTATTTTTTTTTTTATTTTTATTTTTTGAGTAATTTATATACTCTGGATGTTAAACCTCTGTCAGATGTGTCACTGGTGAAGATTTCCTCCTACTCTGTGGGCTTTCTCTTGACTTCTTTGATTGTTTCTTTCACTATACAGACGGATTTTAGTTTAATGAGGTCCCAATTGTTGATTGTTGATTTTTTTTTTTTTTTGTCTTTTTGAGACAGGGTCTCTCTTTAGTCCAGCTGTCCTGGAGCTTGCTATATACACCAGACTGGCCTTGAAACGGAGATCTGCTTGCCTCTGCCTCTTGAGTGCTGGGATTAAAAGCATGAGCCACAACACCTGGTGATTATTGATCTTGTTTCCTGTACAACTTCTGTCTGATTTAAGATGTCTTTTCCTACACCTATATCTTGTAGGATACTGTCAATGTTATCTTCTAACATTTTCAGAGTTTTAGGTTTCACACTGAGGTTTCAGACTTGGGTAAGGTACTTTTAATTTGTAACTCAAAGTAGTTTTAATTTGTGTTTCCTTGATTATTATGGATGTTGAGCAGGTTTTTATTTAATTACTGTACATTTATATTTATTTTACTGAAAACTCTCTATTAAAATTGTTGGCCCATTGATTGATTGGTGATTTTATTTCTGTGCTATACATTTTTGTAGCTTTTGTATACTCTGGATATTAGCCTCTTGCCTGATGTATAGCTGGTAATGTTTTTCTTCCATTCTGTGAGATGTATGTGTGTTCTGCTGCTAGTTTCCTTTGCTATGCAGAAGCTTTTAAATGTCAGATAGTTCCATCTACTGATACTTGGGGCTAGTTCTTGTGTTTTTTGACATTCTGCTAGTAAAGTTCTTACCTATTTTGATATCCTGAAGATTATCTTTTCTATTTTTATGTAAGAGTTTTGTGGTTTATATTATAATCTTTGATCCATTTTGGATTCACTATTGTACAAGGTGAAAGTTGTGCATCTGAGTTCATTCTTCTGCAGGTAGAACTCCTGTTTTCCCAACAGCATTCATTAAATAGGCTATTTTTTGCCTAACATATGTTATGGCTTTCTTTGTCAAGAATTATATGGGCATGGCTTTCTCATTTTATTCCTGGGTCCTCTATTCTATTCCAGTGCTCCACCTGTTTATGTTAATTCCTATTGTCGTTATCACTTACAGCTCTGTAGTATAATTTGAGATCAGTTACTGCTATATCTCAAGCTATTTCTTACTCTGGAGAATTGCTTTGAATATATATGGTCTTTCATGACTCCACACCAATTCTTGTTCAGAACATATTCCACAGCAGCAAGTATTTTGTTGATATATTTTACATGTGTGTTAATCAAATAAATTAGTCTGTAGCTTTCTTTTGTAGCCCTATTGAATATCCATTAGAATTTGTGATAGGCATTCCATTAAATCTGTAGGTTAATTTTCATAACATCACTATTTTTTTTTACAACTTTGATTCTGCAAATCCAGGAGCATAGCAGGCCTTCCATCATCCCGTATCTTCTTGGATTTCCTTTTTTAGTATATTAAAATTTTTTTATTTTAGAGGTCTTTGTCTTATTTATTTACGTATATTCTGAAGTACTTATTTTTTATGATATCTGAATGGGTTATTGTTCCTAGTATGTGTCCCTGAAAGCATAATGTTGACATATAAGAAGGACTTTTTATATTGACGTTTACATCTTGCAACATTACTGTAAATTTTCATCAGATCTGGAACTTTTCTAGTAGATTCTATAGTGCTCTTTAAGTAGAGAATCTGTCATCTTCAAATAAGGATAGTTTGACCTCTTCCTCTCCTACGTTTATCCCTTTCAGTGGTCTAATTGTCTTTCACCTATCCAGTTGCTAAAGCTAAGACTTCAAGCCCTGTATTAAACAAGCGGGTGAAAGTGGACATCCTGGTCTTGTTCCTAACTGTAGAGGAAATTCTTTCAGTGTGTCTCCACTTAGTATAATATTGATTCTGGATTTGTTATACATAGCCTTCATTATTTTGACATAGGCTCCATCTATTCCTAAAATCTCCAAACCTTTTATGAAGAAACATGTTGAACTTTGTCAAATGCTTTTTCAAACAAGATTATTAGGTGGTTTCTGCAATTGAGTGTGCTTATATGTTGTATAACATTATTGATTTACATGTATGTTAAATCAACCTTGCCTTTCTGGGATGAGGCCTGCTTGATGATAATGTATGATTTCCTCAGTGTGCTTCTGGATTCTGTTTGCAATGATTTGGTTGAGAATTTTTGCATCTCTGTTAATCAAATAAATTAGTCTGTAGCTTTCTTTTTTTGTTTCTTGGTCTTTACCTGATTTGAGTATTAGTCCTATCCCTCAACTGGCAGCAATATAGGCTGAAGTCTTACTCTGCTGGGTAAAAATCTCTATTTCACACAGCACAAATCTAAGAGACTCATCTATAGGAACTTTTCTGCACTCAGGAATTCTGGGTTCTGTCTGGTGCTCCACTATGACAGCCATGCACTCTCCATCTCAACCCCACCAGATGGACTTTTTCTGTGCTGTGATGCTTATGAACAAGAAACTATTAGTAGAGTCACTCCCCCACTGATGGTAAGCACTGATGTGAATCAAGAAGCTTCATCCTAGGCATGAGTCTCAAGTGTAAGGCTGCACTGCCTCTCTTCATGGAGCCATCTTTCTTCTTGATGCACTGTTTAGAGTTGGGGAAACTTAATATGGATAAATATTTCTTTTCTGACTTCTTTTTTATTGAAGTTTTGCAATTTTCATATAAAATAGTTTGATGGTATTTATATATCACCCCCCCCATACATACTTCCTCTACTGGTCCTTACCCAATGTAATGCACTCTCTTCTATATATAGTGTAGCATATAGAGTTGTCCTTCACTGTGGCCCCGCCAAGAGCCCCATCCCTGTAAGTCACTCTCATTCCCCTCTCAGCGGCCATCACTTGCCAAACATTCCTGAAGTTGGGGTGGGATTTCCTACCCACGTCCCAATGTCTATGCTTTGATTTGTCTGGTTTGAGCTTGTATAAGACATTTGTATTCTGTCACCATTGCTGTGGATTCATATGCGTAATCAAACAGTGGTCTGGAAGACTGTGTTTCCTTGTGGTCATCCACACCCTCTGTCTCTTACAACCTTTCTTTCTCCTCTTCTGCAATGATCCCTGAGCTTTTGGAGGCAGATCTTTGAAATAGCTGTAGCTGTCCTGTTCCTGGATGAGTATTCTGTGGTCTCTTGTTCTCTGCATCTTGGTCAGTTGTGGCTTTCTGTGTTAATTGCCATTTGCTGCATAAGGAAGTATCTCTGGTGAGAGCTGAGACACTCATTCATCCCTTGGTAGAAGTTGCATTGAAGATGTGTCATTTAGGGTTAAGCATTTCAGAGACACTTATTCTCTGCATTTGAACAGTTCTGGGACTCTGTAATGGTCTCCATCTGTTGAAAAAAGAAACTTCTTTGATGATGGGGGAGGTAACGCTTGGCAGTAAATATGAAGATGCATATTTAGAATAAAGTAATAAATTACATTGGTGTTGGGATGTGGCAAAAATAAATTATTTTCTGGGATCTATGACTTCTCTGGCCATGTATACTTGGCTATGTTTACAGTACTACACATCGGTTCCTTCCCATTGAATAGGGCTTTAGTCCAACTAGATAGCTATTGATTATTAATAAGATAAAAGAGCAATTTTTTTTTTGGTGTTTTTTGAGACAGGGTCTCCCTGTAGCCCCATATGTCCTGGAACTCACTATGCAGACCAGGCTGGACTTGAACTCACAGATATCCATCTTTCATCTGCTCCCGAGTGCCTGGGATTACAGGCATGTGCCACCACGCCCAGCCTAAAAGAGCAATTCTTAAACTGGGTATGGTGGTGCACACCTTTAATCTTAGCACTTGGGAGTCAGAGGCAGATGGATCTCTGTGAGTTCAAGGCCAGCCTGGTCTACAAAGCCAGTTCCAGGGTAGCTGGGGCTACAGGTGACACTGTCTCAAAAAGACCACAATGAAAAAAAGCACCATTATTATACCAATAGCAATAGTATGTAGCATGCTGGACCAGTAAAAGTGGTTTATTAGGCTTTACAACTGTGTAGGACCATTGACTGGTTTTCTTCCTTGCCAACTACTGTATGGTATCTTATGATGCCATGAGAGTAGTCTTAAGGGAGGAAGTTTCCAGGTCAGGTCCAGGTTGATTACTCCAAAGTCTATACCTTTTTGACTTCTTCAAGTAGGGCATCACTTATGATTATGTTAACATGATTCTGTGGTCACTTATCTGATTTCCATAGTTCTTGTAAATATATCTTCTTACATAGGTAGTTATTCAAATTGTTTCTCTGAAGAGACAAGTTTTGGTGACTTTATTTCTATCATCTTGTTCCTTTTAGTATAGTTTAAGTCTGTATGTCTTCTGTATTTAAGACTCTGGAAGAGTGGCTGACAAAACTAGTCAGCTAGAAACTATATATTGACTCAGGGACTAAAGGAGAAGAGTTAGGAAACTAGTTTATTTATGAGGGTTTTTTTTTATTCTGGACCAAAAGTAATACGGTATTAGAAAACAGAATTATTTATGAATTATTACATTGTAGACTTATGCAAGCTTTTGAAAGGCAGTCAAATTCTGAGCTATTACACTGACGCATTAAAACAACATACTCTACTTAAGTTTACAATCATAATAAAATCAAGATTAAGCAAGACTATATAAGATCAGAGAGTACCAAAAAGATAGAGACCCATTTTGCCTTAATTTAATTCTTTTATATATATTTAATTATCAAGAAATTAGAACAAAACATATGGTCAAATTCTGATGTCACTGTATCTAAACTCTAACTTCAACTCAAGCAATGCTGATTTTTAAGAAAAACATAGTGAGGTAAAACTAAATATGTTGCCAGAATCCCAGTCCCTACAAAAAGTCATTTTATGTGATTTAGCCAATAGCAGATGGATAATGACTGAGGGATCTGCTGATTCTAAATGGAAAAGCAGGGTTTTATTTTCCTAGTAGGCTTATAGGAGAGATGGCTTCAGCCATTAGGCAGTGTTGCTGATCCCTGCAGCTAGACTGTGAAGAACATATGGTGTAATACCATCCACAGCAACTATTTATAAGAGCAACTAAGCCAGAGAAGGCACTGACTTTCCCCCCTCTATTTTGCAAGTATCAGCTTAGCCAATAGCAATTTATTACTAGCTACAAGAATAGAGAAATATATAAGGGAGGTTCTATTTACCAGTTAAGAAACTCTCATTGCATGTCCCTGCTTAGGTGGCTAAGGAGGGTCCCATATACTGACTCTATCTTTGAAGAGATCAGTCATTCAGCTCACTTTGATTTGGGTCACTAAACTTTCAATATCCGGTTATTACCCAAAGTGTTAAAAATATAGGTTAAAATCATCAGTGGATCCTTAGAGAATATAATCAACTCATATGACAAAATGTACATGAGATGCTATGTTTTTTTTTAAAAGAAATGACAAACCCTTATGAATGTGCTTCTTCATTCACACAAGCTTCTTCCAGAACCTTTCGGGAATTGTTCAATGATGCGTGTTTCATAAAGGACAATTAGTTCTAATGTTAAATGATCTGGTTTTACTGTGTTTTATAGAGTATCTCACTTGACTGTCTGTGTCTGGAGAAAGTGAAATAATTACATTATTTTCTCACCGAGAAAGGAGAAATGATTTGGTGTATATTAGAGAGATATTAAGTGGCATTGGCAGGACCTGAATACCCAGCTAGCTGACTTCAGAGTCATACTTCAAAATCATACTTTCTGATTACATTGTACCTCCTTGAAACAATTGAAAACCAGACATTCTGATGCTGAACTTCAGACAGTAGGGATGACTGCCTCTGTGTCTAGGGGCAGATGACAGACAGGGTGATCATGGACATAGTAATATGACTATACACTATGAATAGAAATGTCTGCTAAGTTGTGGAACTCTGTTTTATGACAAGCAGAAGTTGAAATCAGTTGAGTACAAAAAAATTTGAGCCTCATCTGTGGGATTGAGCACAGAGGAAAGCAGAAGATAATTTACTTCACTGTTATTGGATAGGCATGTTATCTGTCATTCATTCTAGCTCCTAGGCATAGTCATTTATTTAATAGCTTTTTTGTGACCAGGGAATATGGACCAATTTTAAATGATACACCTCCTAGATACCAAGGAGTTTAGGAAGAGAGGAAAAAAAATCTAACTTCATATTTTTACAAAGAATATGTGGAAGAAAGTTGTTAGAGCATAGCCTACTGTTCACACCATGATGGAGCACTGTTGTGTTTTGACACTGGTCACCAAGACACAGAACAAGACTTTCCTGTGGAGGTGTCTCTTTGTATTGGTATAAACGAAGAAAGAAACAGGTTGAATTGAAAGTGTTTAGATTTGTTGAGTTTTACTGTGAAGCATTTTATTGGAAAGTTTGGGCAAAATTCTAAGTACATATTTTAAATTTGTCATTATAATGGTTCAAAATAATTTTTCAATAATTAAAAACTGGGATTTGTCATAGATTGATTTCTTTACCATTCTTCAGATTTAAAGTGATCCATTATATAATTATGACCTATAACAAGTTATATACTACAGAAATATGAAGACGAAGCTATAAAGATTTCATTATATTTGCTTGTCAGGTGATTAAACAGGAAGAACATGCCAAGGATCTTTCTGACTGCACTTTGTATGATCTGCTCAAGTACGATGACTTTAATGCTGACAAGCATCTGGCTCTTGAAGAATTCTATAGAGCATTCCGTGAGTACAGAGTCAATCTTCATTTCTTTCTGCTCTTTTTCCTGTCACTTTCTGCAATATGGTCTGTAAGCTTGATCCCAAAGAACAAGCTGTTTCTTATGAGAAGTGTTACAACTAACAGAATTTAAGGTTTCGTTGCACCAGAACATATGCAAAGCCACAGGGTTTAGAGGTTCCAAAATAAACCTTTGGAAGTGCTTCCTTCCTTTGGGTGTCACTTGTTCTTAGTGAGTCTGGTTTGAGAGTTGGTTTTACAATGCTGCCTTCCAGGTTATTTGGGAGCCAGAGAAACACTGACCTGTTGTCATGGTACATCAACAACAATTTAATTACTTATGCAGTGACATTTACACCTTCGTTGGGAAAGACGAATGAATTAACAGATGGGATTGCTCTACATTCCAGAAGCTGTTGCTCTTTAGAATTGCTCTTTCTTTCACTGAAATGGAAAGTTATATTCATGCAAGATACTTTAGAATAATTCATATTTGTTTGAATTGCTTAAATGTGTCTTAGAATGATGAATTGCACTTTGCAAAACAGAAATATGAAAATGACTTTGGCAACATAAATTTCCCACAAGACTGTTCTTTAAAAATAATTCAAAGAGAAAGGACCAAGAAGCAACAACAACAATGAACCTGGAAGGAAGGAATTAAGAGTGGTGTTCAAGATAAAGAATACAAACTAACTAGTGGATATTTAAAAATCACTAAGAAAGTAAGGAATCCATTTAACTGAGTACTTGAAAACAATCTGTGAAACAGATAGACAAACAGATAATTGCATAGTGATAAACCTTGCCTCTCCAAATTAAATTAAATTAGGGGAAGCTACTTTAAAAATATTTTCTTTCTTGGGGAGAGAGAGATAGCTCCGAGGCTAAAAGTATTTGCTGTTCTTCAGGAAGAGTCAAGTTCAGTTCCCAGCACAAATGTTGGGCGATTCCAGCTTCAGCTCCAGGGGACCCAGCGCTCTCTTCTGACATCTGTTGGAATGCACACTCACTTGGCATGCACACATACATAGACACACCTAAGAATAAATTAAAAAAAATCTTTAAAATAGTTTTTTTAATTCATATAAATGAAGACAATCTTCTTACCATAGGATTAATTTAGATTAAAACATTATATTTTATGCAGTGTTTGATTAAAAGAAAATGATATATGAAATACAGTTAAGGATTGTACATTTTAAGATAATGTGTGAATGTGTTCTAACAAACTGATCAAAACTCATGTTCTCTTATCTTAGCATTTGGTAGAATTTACCAAATAGGATGACTCAGCTAATTGTTGAGCCCTTGAAAGGTTTTATTCAACTAATACACTTTGCCAAAGTAAGTAAATACCAGAGTTTATCATTTTATGTTTAAACGAAGAAACTGGAACCCAGAGAAGTCAAGAAAAATCCATGAGTTTATGATCAAGCCCATCTCAAAATAATAATTAAATTCATACATTTTCTACCAATCTTCGACCTATATCAGACATCTTTTTTGACTTCAAGAAGGCAGGAGTACAGAGGGAATAAAAGTATTATGTATTTAAAATTTAATATAAACACTACTATGTATTATACGATAATATCATTCAAGGCAGAAAGTTATAGAAAAGGTTAGCTAAAACACCTACTGGAGATTAGAAGTTCTGCTTCTGGGAACAAAAGAGCCCTTTAAAAACATGGTAGGAATTGAACTAGTCCATGGAATAAATAGATCAAAACTTTGGAATAAAAATAAAAGTCAGAGGATATATAACTAAACAAGAAGTCAGGTGCCAGGGATTCCAAATATATATATATACTTGGAATATTCCAAATATTTATTATATAATATCATATATATATATATATATTATACTATATATAATGAATTTCTATGCATTTCATACAACACATTTTTAACATCTTGATCATATTTAGACCACCCACCCCATCCACAGTTGCCCATACCCACCCCCATCATGTTTCATGTATTCTGTCATATATATTAAGGCTGATTGTGTCAGGTTTGTTTGCCCAGATATCCCTTGCTGTGATTTCATCCACTCAAGCCTGGCCATCCTATCTAGTGTCACTCACTTGAAGACCGACTCTCCTCCCCCAGCAATGATCAACTGCTAATAGTTCCTAGGCTAAGGTTGGGGCTTCTTGCCCATCTAAGTTCTATGCTGGGTTTTGTCTGGCTTGAGTTTCCACGGGTCTTGTGCATGCTGTCGCCATTGCTACACATTCATATGAACAAGTTCCCAGAAGCCTGACTCTTTCAATCTTTCTATTCTTTCTTCAGGAACTGTCATTGAGTACTGGGTGGGTGAGGTTTATTATAGGAATCCTGTGCAGGGGGGACACACTCTTGTAGTTTCTTGTTCTCTACACTTAGGACAGTTGTGGCTTTGTTTATTAATAATTGCCCCCTGTTGCGTGAGTAAGCTTCACTGGTGAGAGGTGATACCTGAATTAGCATGTCTCTTTCTACCACATTTCTGTTATTTTCTGTGAGCCTCAGGTATAGTGTTTCCATTGTAGGAGTGTCACTTTTTCCATTGTAGGAGTGAGCATTTCAAGGATACTTATTCTGTGTGTTGACCAGTTGTATACTTCCATCTCTTGCCAAAAGGAAGGGGTTTTTTTTTGATGAGTGGTGGACAGTATAGTTTTCTGTAAATATAAGAATCCACATCTAGCATACAATAAGAAATCAGGTTTCTCTAGGGCTGTGAGAGATGTAGGGTTTTCTCTAGGATCTATGACCTCTCTAGCCATATGTACTTGACTATGTTCACAGTTCCACACATGTGAGGTACTGTTCCGTTGAGAGGGCTTTGCTTACTCCAAGATAAAAGTTCCACTACTGCAGCAATAGCAAAGTTATGCTATGCTAGTTATTGCTGTGGTTATTAAGTTTTAAAGCTGCGGTTGAACCAACTATTGATTTTCTCCAAAATTTATCAGCTTAAATAGTGCTATCCAAAACTATGAGAGCTAGTCTTCACTGCGAAAGCTTTCAGGTAAGTTCCAGCCCTACTGCTTCAAATCCTGTGTCTGAAGTATCCCCTGGCCTCAGGAAATAAAGTTTTACCTTCAAGTTCTAAGAGGAAATCAAAGGCTGTAGCAATAGTCTCTGTGTTGGGGAGTCTCTTGGACTACTCTGGCCAACAACTCTAAGGGAGGTTTGTCCTGTCTGGCACTGTGTTTCTTGTTATGTAGCTTCAGCTATATGCATTCATTAATGTGAAGATACTGATGTTTTCAGTAGGCTTTTGAACTAATATACTTCCTGCTGATTTTTCATATCACATATACATTATTCATCTCTCTTCTCCCTGACTAAACTTCCATCTTCCCTCCCCAGTTAAAGTATCCATATCCCCCCCCCCCTTGATAATACTTGTCTCTTAACATCCTCCATCCCTTGAGCTTTTTCTTTCCCTTTACCCCAATGGTTCCTTGTATCCCGTCCTCCTTTCCCAGTTCAATACTCTCATTTTCCCCATTTCTCTGTTGGTAACATCTGTCTCCTGCTATCCCCTTCTCTTGGGCTTCTTCTTTCCCTTTAACTCCCTGGTTTCTTTTAATTTCTCTGGCTCCTATGGTTGCACCAGGATCTATACTCACATATAAGAATATGGTGCTAAGATCCACAAATGAGGGAGATTTTCCTGAGTCTGTGTTACTTCACTTAGTATTACATTTTCTATTCACATATATTTACCTTAAATGTCAAGATCTTGTGTTTTTTACTGCTGAGACCTCCATTGTGTGAATGTACTATATTTTCATTCTCCATTTAGGTTGTTTTGACTTCTTAAGAGGATACTCTGGAGTTCTCAGGCAGGGAAATCAAATGGGGGGGGGGGCTGGGGCCAAAGTAAGAGTGGTGATAATGTGAGAAGAGTCTAACTAACCAAACAGAGTAGGTGTGGACCCTGAAGCAGGAAAATATAGCGAGTCTGCTCTAGAGTATTTTAGAAAACTACTTCAACCCAAGCATGCTCCAGCTGAAGTTCTCCAAATTTGTTATTTTATTAACTTTTTTCATTATTCATTTATCTAATGCCCCAACCCTTTCCCTGGCTTCATATGGGGAGAATACATAGACTAAATAACAATAGCTGAAATAACTCCTAGCATTAACTGGAAATAATTCAATGACATACAGTCTAGTAAGAGTCAAGAAGAAGAACAATCATGTTATTGTTAATGGTGCAATGATGAAAGAAAATCAAAGTGTGAACCATATGTTATTTTCTGTAATTGCATCAGTAGATAAGAATATTGCCCAAGGGGCTGGGGAGATGGCCTAGTGGTTAAGAGCACTGGCTGACTGCTCTTGCAGAGGATCCGGGTTCAATCCCCAGCACCCACATGGTGGCTAAGAACCATCTTTAACTCCAGTTCCAGGAGAATCTGAGACCCTCTTCTGACCTCCGTGGCATTGCATGACATGGGTGCACAGACCTGCATGCGGACAGTACATTCATACACATAAAAAATAAATAAAAAAGATGTCATTTCTCCTTATTAAAAAAAAAAAAAGAATATTGCCCAAGACACTGATGCTTGCCATTCTCAAGAGGAAAAGGATAATATCTTATGGAAATACATTTTTCTTTTTTTCTTTTTTTTGTCTTTTCAAGACAGGGTCTCCCTGTAGTCCCAGCTGTCCTGGAACTCACTCTGTAGACTAGGCTGGCCTCGAACTCACAAAGATCCGCCTGCCTCTGCCTCCCAAGTGCTAGGATTAAAGGCGTGTTTTTAGTTTTTTTAAGTATCACAATGTTTATTGATAGATACAAGTATATAAAATCAGGGCATGAACATGACTTGATAAATTAAGTAGACCTAATTATAATACTATAATAAGGGAACAATTCAAATTCTCACCATTTGTTTCACACCCACAAAAACCACTTCAAGGGCACTAACGATCTCTCAAATCTGATCAGTTTTGTGCGAGTAAACCATGTTTCTTTTTAAAAAGACTTGTGCACTTGCCCAGGCTCAAGGATATTGAAATCTAGCACATAAAGCCCATTACTATAGGTAGAAATACAGGCAATATACTATTACGACAACAACCATCAATTACAGTTAAGAATTTTCTGTAACAACCAAATGGATAATCTAATATTGCAACAACTCAAGAATTACTGAGCAAAGTGCATTTCTTTTTTTTTAATTAATTTATTTTTTTATCGATGCTTTGTGTATTTCATACATCATTTTCCAATTCAGTTCAGGCATATATCCCCTTCCCTTCCCCCCACCCCACCCCTACCCATCCCAGATCATGCATTCTGCCGTAACTTTTCTGCATCTGTTTTTTGTTTTGTTTTGTTTTCATTTTTTTTTTAACAATAAGTGATAATTTGTGAGTACAAGCATCCTTCATGTAAAACCAATTTGCAAGCAGTTGTGCCCAAACCCACACAGCTCATGGGTCCCACCATCCAGCAGGGGGGGCTTGTATGTTCAATCAAGTTGATCAAATGAGTGTCCAGTCTATATTGTTGTAGTTTCACCATTAACCCCAATCGNGTTTTAATACCTAAATATCTAATGCATGTGCTTCATTATGGGATCGAAAGGGTATGCCTGGACAAGCTGGGCAGCCCATGAAAATAAACAGCCAAACTCTAGAGACCAAGACATCAGCTCCGAGAAAGTAGAGTGTTTTTGCTTCTCATCCACCTGTGCCCCTTCTAACCTAGGGAACAATCTGCGAAGAGAGGGGCGGATTAGAATGTAGGGGCTGCGATAGGGGTGAAAGGTGAAACTACATAATATAGACTGGACACTCAGTTGATCACTTGATTGAACATAACAAGCCCCACCACTGCTGGATGGTGGGACCATGAGCTGTGTGGTTTGGGCACAACTGCTTGCAAATTGGTTTGTACTTGAAAGGATGCTTGTACTCACAAATTATCACCTATTGTTAAAAAAATGAAAACAAAACAAAGCAAAAAAGCAGAGAAAGATGCAGAAAACTTATGGCAGAATGCACGATCTTCGATGGTAGGGTGGGGTGGGGGGGAAGGGAAGGGGATATATGCCTGACTGAATTGGAAAATGATGTGTAAATACACAAAGCATCAATAAAAATAAAAAAAATTTAAAAAAAAATTTAAAAAAGAAGAAAGAAAAAAGAAGGAAGAACACATCAAGTTTCTCATAAAATAAAAAAAAAAGAAATGACTTCTTTGCTGCAGTAACACGGTCCCAAAAAAACAAACGACAAATGGTATCTCTCATATGTTGATGCTAGTACCAAACCGTTATAAATATTTTGTGTGGAGAAGGATGCATATAAAAGAACAACAACAGAAAGAATTGCATCAGAAAACTGACTGAAAAGGGTGACTCGGAAAGGGTGGGAGGTGTGGGAGGGGTGGAGAGGGACACAGGTGTATATATCGATTGTGCATATTTAATTGACTGAGTTTTTCGACAAGTATCCAGTTTTGCCCAGACTCTGTCTACAGATACATGGTGTGTTTTAAGGACTTAGTAAAAGTAAAATATTGTGCATATCAAACAACATTGGTTTAAAAGGCTCTGATAAAAACGGAAATGCACCTGAGTTAATTGGTGAATAAATTGCCTGTTGTCACATTGCTTTAATTAAAACAATTACTTTGGGATTGGTATAAGCAAATGTTCTCTATAATTTTTGCTGTCATATAGTATCAACCTGGTAGCAATATCTTCACCTATAGGATGATTTAATTTAAAGTAAAGTTGGTTTTTCCCATGTTAATCACATACAGTAACCTAAAACAGCATGGGTGTACTTGATGAAATCTGTGCTTGATTCCACACTATAGGTTATAGAATAGCACTTGCTTTTTTTGAGACACGGGTCAAAATAAACCTAAAATAAAAAAAGGGGATATAGATAGATACGAAAACTTTTTGTCAAAAAAAAAAAAACCTTGGCAATCCCAAATCTTAAAACTAACTATGGTAAAGGATTTGTATCTTCCAACAGGCAAGTATCATCAACTTAATGGCTTAGAAAGAAAAGCGGGTTGCAGTGAAGTAGGATTTACCAGAAAGTGCTAGCATAAGGATTGACTCCTCTGGGCTTGAAGGGAAGAAATGCTCAGATTGCTGCAGACATCAGGACCTTCTGGATCCTATAGTAACAACGATTTTTAATAAATCCTAACGAAGCTTACCTCCTAGGTGCTGCAAAGGTTTTTTTTTTTTAATACAAGAGACTTTCGTAACGCCCCCCCAGAGAATAGGATAATATGAATGAATATGGAGGTCCGTTCTCCAGCTGCAATTGGAGCCAGCGTGTTATAAGGAGGGTATTGACCCTTGTAAAATCTCTGTTAAAACTGCCTTCTTTAAATAACTAATAGACATAGGAACCGTGAAAGGATTATTCTCTTTTCAGAACCAAATATAATGATGCTAAGTCTCCGTTAAGCTATCAGCTTAAAGCAAAATATATTAAATACAAGCTCTGACAATCAACAATGGGTTATTCTACCAAGGAGATTTGGCCAGGGAATCCAAGCCCCCACAAAAGGTAAAAGGCTCCTTGCCTCCAAACTGGGATATCTGGCAGGAAGAGAGCAATAAGGCCCTGCTGCCTGTTTGGAAACCTGATATGAAACATGGGAGGATGTATGAGGACCAGCACTTGCAAGCATAAGCCATGGTCCTCTGGAATCCAAGAGTGTTACCAAAGGCCACTAAGCCAATAAGACAAATATAGGTCTCCTTGAGTCGGGCAAGACTCCGCCGTCAGCACTAGCTACACCTCATCTGCCTGAAATACTGTGCAGCAGGGCAGCCATATGTTCTGAGAAATAAATCCGCAATCTAATTTGTCCTAGTAGCTACTCCTCCTTGGAGGAATAACCACGGCTGATCCCACAAGCTTACATCTCTAATGGTTAGGAGATGTTTATAAACCACAATACGACAACCACTGGCATAGACTTAACGAAGCAAAATAAATTCATTGTTAACATACCATCCAAACATCTGTGTCTATACCAAAGTGACCTACCATAGCAATTAGTAATGTTTAAATAACTATATAACCAATTGCGAGTGCTTCATTAGTAAGATCGAAGGTTAAAGGCCCTGGACAGCTGACAGCCCATGAAAGACAACAGCCAGAATGGACTAGAGACCAAGACAACAAACAGCTCCAGAGAAAGTTAGACTTTTTTTGCTTCTTGTCCATCTGTGCCACTTTTCTAAGCCGAGGGAACAATCTGCAGAAGAGGAGGCGCAGTTAGAATGTAAGGGCTGCGATTTTTTGTTTTGTTTTGTTTTCATTTTTTTTAACAATAAGTGATAATTTGTGAGTACAAGCATCCTTCATGTAAAACCAATTTGCAAGCAGTTGTGCCCAAACCCACACAGCTCATGGGTCCCACCATCCAGCAGGGGGGGCTTGTATGTTCAATCAAGTTGATCAAATGAGTGTCCAGTCTATATTATTGTAGTTTCACCATTAACCCCAATCGAAGCCCTTACATTCTATCACGCCCTCTCTTCCGCAGATTGTTCCCTAGGCTTAGAAAAGGGGCACAGGTGGATGAGAAGCAAAACACTCTACTTTCTCTGGAGCTGATGTCTTGGTCTCTAGTCAGTTCTGGCTGTTTTATTTCATGGGCTGCCAGCTTGTCCAGGCTTAACCTTTCGATCCTACTAATGAATCACATGCAATTAGATATTTAGGTATTTAAACCAAAGTAACCTACCATAACAATTAGTACTGTTTAAATACCCATATATCTAATTGTGTGTGCTTCATTAGTAGGATCAAAAGGCTATATATTATACTGTTTAAATACCTAAATATCTAATTGCATGATCAAAGTGCATTTCTACAGTATTCAGTGTTGCTATAGTTTTCTAACTTAAAACAGCCTATGATAACTGGCAGCAAAGAAGGTCCCTGCAATAGACTGCCTCTGCTTGAGAACTTATGTTGTAATTATTGCATGCTGCTAAATATACTATCTAAACATTAAAGATACTCCTAAAATATTTGATGGTAGACTATGATTAAGATATTACACTACAAAAAAACATTATGCAGAAGGAAACCCTTACTGATGTGCTTCTGCTTTGAATATCATGCCCCCAAATGAAGTCCAGTAAGCACACATGTCCTGTATTGATCCCCCTGCATTGGCCTCCATGATACTGCTGAGGTAATCCAACAATGGCAGTCCATATTCTGAGGAGGCTGAATTCCCATTAGCTGCTTAGTTCACAAGCTGGGTATCTCAGCAGTCCTCAGTCCACACTGGAAAACTAAAAAGTAAAAAAGTTGTGTCTTATGTCTTTGAGGAGTGCCAAAAACAGTGGCATCCACAGAGCATATGCGCCTTCCTGTGAGAATTGAAGACAGGCCAAACAACGGTGCTCTCTTTTTTTCTTTTTGTCTTTTTACTAAAATCTCAAGTTTTGTGTCTGCATTACAGTTTCTCTGGTCTTATAATTTATTTCTGGTTGTACTTTCCTTCTGGATGCTTAAGGCCATACAGATAGCCCAGATTAACCAAGGTTTTGTTTTGTTGAGGTCAGTTGAGGATCTAGTCCTCAGGGGTCTATCGGGGTTTTTTTTTGGGGGGGCGGAGGGTGGGAGCCCCTTGCTTCTTTCAGCTCCTCATCCACCAGTTCCATCCACATGAGGAGAAAATCAGGTCTTGCTAGACCAGGCTTCTTCTTCTGAAGGATGAGCAGACTTTCCTCTTTATAGACTGGACATTGGGTGAAGTCCCCTTAGTGGTTCTCTAAAACCTCCCTGAACAGGAAGAATGATGACCCACCTCTGCAGGACTTTTCAAGAGATGTTCCCACTTATAAACCCCTAAGACTTGGTTGACCTCTGAGGGCAAGGAACAAATTTGTAGGGACTTCAGGTATGGTTGTTAAGCACCCAGAAAGGCTAAGTTGCACCAGCCTGTTACATTGTACCTATATTAACATTGTATCCTTTGGAAACAAACTGTATGTTATTTCCATAGCATATTTCTTGATTCACATCTTTCCATTTTAATCCCATATTACTCTAAAAGATGTACACATGCCCTCCATCATATACTAAAAGTCCAAGGTCTGAAAATACGTGTTAGGTCAGCTCTAGAACCTGTGTAGGGATTCCCAATACAAGAACACAGTTGTCTTTAGATAGAGAGGAATATAATATTCACGTTGCTCATCTTGTCTTAGACCTAGTTACTTGGTACTAGCATTCACAGATGAAGGATACCATTTGTCCTTTGTTTTTCTGGGACTGTGTTACTTCACTTAGCATAAAATCTTCTAGTTCAGTCCATTTACCTGCAAATTTCATGATGTCATCTTTCTTTACCACTGCATAGTACTCCATTGTGTAGATATACCACATTTTCTGTATTCACTCATCAGTTGTGGGGCATCTGGGTTGGTTCCAGCTCTTCGCTATTGTGAAGAGAGCTGCAATAAACATGGCTGTACATGTATCTCTGCTGTAGGAAGAGTCTGATGGGTATATACCCAGAAGTGCTGTGGCTGGGTCAGGTGGTAGGCTCATTTTGAGTCTTTTAAGGGTTCTCCATAATGCTTTCCATAGTGGTTGTACAAGTTCGCATTCCCACCAGCAGTGGATGAGTGTTCCCCTTTCCCCACACCCTCTCCAGCATTTGGTATCATTTGTTTTCTTGATCCTAGCCAACCTTATGGGGGTGAGATGATATCTTAAAGTGGTTTTAATTTGCATTTCCTTAATTATTAGTGATGTTGAACACTTTTTAAGATGTTTCTTAACCATCTTTATTTCCTCGCTTGTGAATTCTCTGCTCAGCTCTTTATTCCATCTTTTGAGTGAGTCATTTGTTTTCTTACTCCTTTGTTTTTTCTTTTGAGTAGTTTATATATTCTGGAAGTTCATGCTCTGTCAGATGAATCAGCAGTGAAGGTTTCCTCCCACTCTGTGGGTTTTCTCCTCATTTCCCTTATTGTTTCTTTTGCTGTACAAAAACTTTTAGTTTAATAAGGTCCCGCTTGTCAATTGTTGACCTTAGGAAATACATTTTTCTAATAAGTGATTTTACAACTCAAAAATATTGAAAAATCAGGAAAATGATTCAAACATCATTGTCTGTTTTAAAAGTTAGCTTGTGCTAAGAAGTAACCAATTCAGAAATAAGAAAATTTATGAGAATACATTTACTCTTAGAAAATAACATTGAAATAATTCAATAGGAATTTTTATGCTATATGTAATGAACCTGATAGGTATTGTGATCATTCTGTCATTCTATTAAAGATATAGATAACAAAAAGGGACTGTATTTTCAATATTTGAGACTAAAAATACTAGGTAATTAATGTATTGGTAGTATAGCATGGCGATCCTCACTTTGAATCACAAAACTCAAGAAGTAAAGGCAGGAAGATTAAAGTTTGAGCCAGCCAGTGCTGCATAGGAAACTCTGCCTCAAAGAAACAAGTAAGCAAGCATGCAAACAAAAATACAAACAAACATGACTGAGGAAATGTTATGTAATGTGAGACCTGGAGTTCTGATCCTTAGAAGCTATGGAAATGGAAAGGTGTAGTGGCTTCTCTAGTTCCAGCACTCAGAAGACTGGGACAAGAGATCCTAGGAGCAAGCTGGGTATTCAGACTACCCAACTGCTGAAGACTGACTTCAATGGACAGGACTTGCCTCAATGAATAAGGTGGAAACTGACTAGAGAAAACATTGAAATCATCTTTGGGGCTCACATCCATGGCCACATCCACATCCACGTCGACAATCCACATCCACATTCATACCCATATCCACGTCCACCTCTACCTCCACCTCCACATCCACATCCATATTCATATCCATGTCTACCTCCACATCCGCATCCACATCCACATCCGCATCCACATCCACATCCACATCCATACCCACATCCACGTCGACAGCTACATCCACATCCACACCCACATCCAGATCCATATCCACATCCAGATCCACATCCACATCCATGTCCATATCCACATCCACATCCACATCCATGTCCATATACACATCCACATCCATGTCCACACCCACATCCATATCCACATCCATATGCACATCCATATCCAGACCTACATCCATGTCCACATCCAGACCTACATCCATACCCACATCCATGGCCACATCCACATCCATACTCACATCCACATCCATATCCACATCCATATCCATACCCACATCCACATTCACATCCATACCCACATCCACATTCACATCCATCTTCACTTCCATATTCACATCCATATCCACATCCACAGCCATATCCATATCCAGATCCATATTTATATCCAGATCCATATCTATATCCATATCCACATCCACATCCACATCCATACCCATATCCATGTCCACATCCAGATCCAAATCCACATCCATATCCACGTCCACATCCACGTCCATATCCACATCTACATCCAAACCCACATCCACATCCATAAACACATCCACATCCATATCCACATCCACATCCATGTCCACATCCACATCAACATCCACATCCATACCCACATCCACATCACATCTATATTCACATCCATATCCACATCAATATCTACATCCACATCCATGTCCACATCTGTATCCACATCCATATCCATATCCATATCCATATCCATATCCACATCCAAATCCATATCCACATCCATATCCAGGTCCACGTCCACATCCACATCCATATCCATATCCACACCCATATCCACATCCATGTCCCTATCCAGATCAATATCCATATCCATGTCCACATCTACATCCACATCCATATCTATATTCATATCCATATCCATATCCATGTCCGTATCCAGATCCATATCCACATCCATGTCCACATCCACATCCAGATCCAGGTCCACATCCACGTCCAGATCCAGATCTAGATCCACATCCATATCCACATCCATATCCATATCCACATCCATGTCCACATACATATCCATATCCATATCCATGTCTATATCTATATCCACATCCATATCCATATCCACAACCACATCCATACCCACATCCATATCCATATCTATATCCATATCCATATCCACATCCACATGTATATCCATATCCACATCCATATCCATATCCATACCTCTATCCATATCCATATCTGTATCCACATCCATATCCATATCTGTATCCACGTCCATATTCATATCCACATCCTTATCTATATCCACATCCACATCCATATCCATATCCATATCCATATCCATATCCATGTCCATATCCAGGTCCATGTCCAGATCCATATCCATATCCACATCCACATCGATATCAACATCCCCATTTATGTGTACACCCACCTGCACAAAGAAGTGCATCCATACACATAACACAAACTCACTCATACACATGCACACACAAGACAAATTTTATAAAAGATTTTTTCACATATGAGATATATTCCTCTTTATCATTCTAAACAGAAGAAAACTTGAAAAGTTCTTTGTGAATGTCCAGGACAGTAACTAAGACCAGAGAAATGAAGAGATATGTTGTAATCCATTAGTTTCTATTATATGCAGTGATAGGCAAATTTCTTGAGTTCCAGTTAATCATTCTTTCTGATGTAGTTTGAAATGGAAGATGGGATAAGGTAGTTTGCTAAGGGAAAAAGTTAATGGTAAAGAAATCTACATCATGAAGCATTCTGTCACATCGTACAGTTGTAAGTGTTGCTTTTATTTTTGTATTAAATAACTTCCTTTTTGTTTTGAAGACAATATACATTATTTTAATAATTTCCCAAGGGCACGTAATGGCCAATTACTCTTTACTTTTTTTCCTTCAGTGTTTTTGTTCAACTCCTCAGTGTGAATCTCAGGCATTCTCTCTAGGCGCATTTGATCTGCTGATTGGGAAACTTATTTAATGGGATCTCATGAACAGTAAGCAAGGTCATGGAGTTTTCCATGTGTGGAAGACACACTGACTCCTCTCTCCAGTCAGGTGACATGCACCTTCACTATAGTATTCTATTAGCATGAATATTTTATAGTCAAAAGGTTTCTTCCAGAATAAAAAAAAATGAGTTATTTTTATGCAAAGCAGTGCTATGTTTCTCAGATAAAATTAAATCAAAATGTAAGATTATATGTGACTGGGATGAAATACTATATTTATGATTTAAACCTGTAGGGGAATGCAAGTTTTAATATGACAACAGGACATTGTGCCTAATTAAGACATTTAGTTTCAGACATTTAGTGTTCAAACTATGTCTATTTTACACTTTTGAAATTAGACTCAAGATACTTAACTGATGTTACATGATTATTGAGTTTAGGAATTAATTATTTTCATTTGTATTTTCTAGATTACTAAGAATGATATAACTGAGTATACATAAAATAGACATTTATTTTGAAAATGCTTTCTACACTCATTTTCTTAGTTGAATCATAAGCAGCTGTGTAGTAGCAAGCATAAAATCATTTGAAATGAGTTTTGGCAATTCTTTCAATTATACTTATTTTATCTTTATTATTGAGTCAAGCATTGTGCATGATCTGTGTATATATGTTGGGTGTGTGTTTATGACCTGTGTAGGTATGGTATGTTTGTGATGTGTATATACAGGGTATGTATGTGTGGGTACAGTTGTCAAAACACAGGTGGGGAGTTCAGAAAAAATACACATTAGCATTCCTCAAATTAATAAATATACTTTAAAATATGATGGTATTTTAGAGCAATCAACTTCTAACTTATGTTAACTGATTAAGTTTTTATATGTTAGTTCAAAATGATCATTATATGAAAAATTCAAAGGAAGTTATATTTTTCATCATTACAAAAATTGGTTTTAAGGGACTGTAGAGGTGGCTTAGTGTTAAAGAGCACTGGCTGCTCTCCCAGAAGTCCCAGAATTAAATCCCAGCACTGATATGGTGGTTAATAACTGTTGGTAGCTCCAATTCCAAGGGGTCTAACACCCTCTTTTGACCTCTGTGGGTGTTGTATGACAGGAGTACACTTCCACACATGCAGGCAATATGCTCATACACATAAAGTAAAAGCAAATAAATTTAAAAATGGGTTTTGCATAGGAATATATCAGCTATGAATAGCTTTAATGTCCTCTTTTCTTCAAAATGTAGTTACTAATATAGAAACATTCTAAAATACTAAAAACCATGTAATGGTATTTAAGTATTTAAAGTATTTAAAGCCACATAACTATGTATGATTATATGCAAAATGTCATTGCTCTTTACATAAAATTCTTCTTAATGGAATATAGATTTGATAATAAGACTGTAAGGTAAGGAAAATTTACTTTTTCTATGAAGTCACAATTGTTATGCTAGAATATTGCTTATTGGAACCATTTAATAACTATAGAAGTAAAATGAATGTTACATTAACCTTTGTGTGTATTAAATCATTCATTTAGGAATACCTTTATTTTATAAAATTAGTAGCAGTTAGTAAACAGAATTAAGAATGTTTCTGGGGCTGGAGAGATGGCCTAGTGGTTAAGAGCGCTGACTGCTCTTGCAGAGGACCCGGGTTCGATCCCCAGCACCCACATAGCAGCTGAGAACCGTCTTTAACTCCAGTTCCAGGGGAATCCAACACCCTTTTCTGAATTCCATGGCATTGCACGACATGGGTGCACAAACCTACATGCAGACAGTACATTCATACACATAAAAATAAATAAATACAAAATTTTAAAAAAAGAATGTTTCCATTAAAGGTTAAACATGATGGAGCCAGAATCAAGGGAGCAGTGGTAAAGGTGCCTGGAGAGGGCATTTTTAGAAAATAATGTAGATGCACAGTAATTTATTTGGTGGGTGATTAGATATACAGGTCAGATGGGGTGAGTTCAGAGTATTATCCAACATCTACTTTGCATATGAAACCAAATAGTGATGCTGTTGAATCTAATAGGGAGCATAGAACAAAAAGAAAATTTGGGCAAAGCACAAAATGAAGTTTGAACATTTGGGTATATTCAAAGAGAAACAGACAAGTGAAGAATATCGTAGCCCTGGGCCATAAACCTGGGCCAGAAATATAGATACCAAGCCATCGGCTTCAATCCGTAGCTCTTGTGTAGCTCAGTGTGCTTAGTAAAGAGAGAAGGAATGAATGAAATAGAAGGAATGGGGTCTGGACTTAGTGGGCTCTGAAAACACGCCACACAGATTAGATGTGTGCACGAGGGATCTTTTCTCTTATAATTCTTGAAGTTCAGTGACCCATGAAAAAGCTCGCAATTGGTCCAGTATGTCTACGGTGCTGGTGCTGCTATTCTGGCATATCAAACAATGGCTGCATTATCAGGGCACTGTCACAGGTGGAGAGGAGACATGCTGTCCTTTTTGTAAATGTTCTGCCTTGAAGAGAATGGGCCCCTTCATGATCATCTTTAACCTCAGCAGACTCCTTTGGACAATAGCTTCAGTTAACAACCATTGTGGGTTTAGGATGTGATCCATTATCGTTTCTGTAACAAATACCTTGACAAACAGCAACATAGAGGATTAAAGGGCTTATTTGACATACAATTCCAGGACACAGTCCATTATTTCAGGGAACTCAAAGGGGGAACTTAAAGCATCACATCTGTACTCCAGTGCAGAGTGAGAGAAATCCCAGATGTCCTTCCTTGGTTGCTTATTTTCTCAGTCTTGTCCAGTCTTGGGCCCCTGCTTAGGGAGTGGCACCCTTCACAGCGGCTAGGCCTTTCAACATTAATCAGAATTCAAGACTATCCCCCACACAAATCCACAGTTCAGCATGGTCTAAGAAATTCCTCATCAAGATCCTCTTCCCCACCCAGGAGATTCCAGGTTTCATCAAGTGGACAGTTAAAACTAATCAGCACGGTGCCCCTTGTCAACTTGATGCACAAAAACATCACTCGACATTCCTGTCCTAGTTTTGTTTACACTGCTATAACAAATACATTGAAAAAAGATTTGCTTAAATTACAATTCCATTTTAAAGTTCATTATTGGAAGTAAGTCCCAGTAGGAAATGAAAGCTTCAAATACAGACTTTTCCTTGCTTTCTTGATGCTCAGCAAACTTTGTCCACCCTTAAATAGTCAAAGGGTACCTGTCTAGAGGATGGAGCTGTCCACAGTGGGACAGGTCTTTCCACATCAATTAACAATCAATATAATCCCACACAGACATGTTCACAGGCAAAACTGATCCAGAAAATTTCTCAAGACTCTTCACAGGTACTTGTAGGTTGTGTCAAGTTGATAGTTAAGATTAAGCAACACAGAATTCAACACAGGAAGAAATTAGGGAAGAAAAGCACCTAGCAAGTTAGATAGAACAAACTCCCAAAATTGTTTAGCTTTCTGAGGAATTGCCCAACATTTTTCAAGGCTAAACCCAAATCAAGAGCGCCTGGTCTGGCTCCGAGTTTCCAGCTGCCTGGCATGGCCGGGAACAGCAACCAGGCCCCTTTCGCTCTCAGCCCAGGAAGCCCCAGATCCAGCCTGCCACCAAGCCAGAAGATGCCTGCGTGCAAAAGGTAGAAAAAAAGAACAGCAAGAAGCAGTTGAACATATTGATTAAATACAAAATGAAATGGACAGACTTAATGAACAAACGAATGATGAAATTTTGAAAGTAGAACAGAAATATAACAAACCCCACCAACCTTTTATTTATTTATTTATTTATTTATTGGTATTTTTTGAGACAGGGTCTCCCTTTAGTCCCAGCTGTCCTGGAGCTCGCTCTGTAGACAAGGCTGGCCTTGAACTCACAGAGATCTGCCTGGCTCTGCCTCCTGAGTGCTGCCAACCATTTTTTTCAGAAGAGGTCAGAATTGATGGTCAAAATCCCACATTTGGGGGTAATAGCATTTGTCAACCATCCACAAGTGTCCGCACTGCTTGGGGAGGAGGAGGAAGAGGCGCTGTGTTATCTGACCAGAGTTGAAGTGACAGGATTTGAAGATATAAAATCAGGTTACAGAATAGATTTTTATTTTGGTGAAAATCCTTATTTTGAAGATAAAGTTCTCTCCAAAGAATTTCATCTGAATTAGAGTGGTGATTCATCTTCAAAGTCTACTGAAATCAAATGGAAATCTGGAAACGATTTGACTAAACACTCAAGTCAAACCAGAATAAGGTCAACAGGAAGAGGCAGCACAAAGATCCCGCTTCTTCACTTGGTTTACTGACCATTCTGATGCAGGGGCAGATGATGAGGAGAGGCCGTCAAAGATGATATTTGGCCAAATCCTTTGCAGTACTACTTGAATCCTGATATGGATGATGAAGAGGGGGAAGGGGATGATGATGATGATGACAATGAAGAAGAAGGATTGGAAGACATTGATGAAGAAGGGGATGAGGATGAAGGTGAAGAAGATGAAGATGATGGCAGTGATGATGATGATGAAGGATTGGAAGACATTGATGAAGAAGGGGATGAAGATGAAGAAGAGGAAGATGATGATGAAAGAGAGGAAGGAAAGGAGGATGAAGGAGATGACTAATAGAAAAAGAACACTGAAAAGAAAACTGATGGATTCCAACCATCCTTTTTTTTTTTTCTTTTTCTTCTTTAATTTTCTCCAGTCCCTGGGAGCAAGTTGTATTCTTCCCTTCTCCCCCACCCCACCCCTCTCGTGCTCAGTCAGTTGAAGTGCTCAGTTTTTGAAGTCTTTTCTCAACATTATGGTTCTCAACACATTTGGAGGAAACAACTGAGCAGAGTACAATGGGAAAAGAATCTCCGCTCTTCTGTTCTAAATTCATTTGATCTCTTTTTGCCTCAAAAACTGTGGAATCAAGACCACCACCATGCTCTGTGGGAAAAAAGAAAACCCTCCTGTTCCCTTGGCTCTGCTGGAGGCCTGGGTGCTGAGCCCCTGTGTAGTAGTGCATAGAATCTAGCTATTTTTCCTCCTTTCTCTGTATATTGGGCTCAGATTACACTGTGTCTCTATGTGAATATGGACAGTTAGCATTTGCTAACATGTATCTTTTTACTCTCTTGTTTAATAAACAGAAAAAACAGTAAAAATGGGTGTAGGTCAGCAAAGGGTGGGTTTGAGATGTTTGGGTGTGTTAAGTAGACATTTTGACAACATGGCTTCTCTTTGACATGTTAATTGTGATGTTTAATGGACATCCTTGCAGTTTAAGATGACACTTTTAAGATCGACTTCTCTCCTAATGGTGACCTGAGCCCTGCCACTCAATGGGAGAATCAACAGAACCTGCAGGATTTTATATGGAATTGACATTCTGTATTGTAATTTTGATTATTTTTCAATTTTTATTGTTTTCTCTGGAGAGGAAAGATGATGCTTAATTTTAAACATTAAAAACATACAAGTTCCTTTGTTATAATAAAACTAAATGTGTACAAAAAAAAGAATGCCTGGTCTGTTTGCCACTGATATGCCAGTAAAGAAGTTATGGATAATGTATCTCAGCACTCTAAATAGAAACAGAGTGGTAAAAGCAAAAGTAATAATGGTAGAAAGGAGTCTAAAAGAACATTGAGGAACAGCAATATTTATAAATGAAGCTGCCCATATAAATAGATATTGAACATGAATCTATTTAGAACACTTCCAAATGGCTAAAGCTGATGTAGGGTTAATAGGTAACATCCTCTGTAGTAGAGGAAGTGAATCTTAGATTCCCTCCATGTTAAGATGTCCCTGTTCTCCAGCTTACTCTGTAGTTTCTTATTGTTAACATGATTTAGTGCGTGACACAAACCAGGTGTTAGCAACATTCTGTTGGCTTTTCTCTTTTATTCACTACTTGATCACTGATTTATAAAACATGATTTTTCATTTTTAAAAATATAGTTCTGCTGGTTTAAAAAAACAGCGTATTAGGATGATTAAATTAGTCTCTGATAAAGACTGAATTATTCATGAAAGATGATTTATATATGAAAAGATAAACTGTAAAAATTTAAAGCCTTCCTTGATTTGGGGGTATTGTATTAGTTATTAGTACATTTTTTTGTTTTGTTTTGTTTTGTTTTGTTTGGAACTAATTCACAGTGCTAGTGTTTGTGAATGTCTTCTGAAAGCTTGGGAAGTATCCCTCACACTCCTGCATGCGGGAATTTTCCACCAGGCATGGCTCCTAATTCCTGGGTTCTTTGGAACTTGCAGAAATAAACATTCCCCAATTGTTCTGCAATCTAGACCATATACTTGCACTCCAAAAACAGTTTTCTTGCTTTGAAACAAATATGCTTTTATACAGTTACTATTACCATTGAAGCCAAAAATGAGGCATTCATTGCCAATCTGAAGTATAATTTTAAAAAGAATGAATGCGAGGATGAAAAGACAGCTCACTGATTACGAACCATTGCTGCTCTTGCAGGGAACCAAGGTTCAGTCCCCAGAAACCACATGGTGGCTAACCCCCATCCATAAGTCCTGTTCCAGGGGATCTCCTCCCTCTTCTGGCCTCCTTGGGCATTGCATGTATGCAGTGCACTTACATGAATGCTGGCAAATCTCTCATGAACATAAAATGAATTAAATATTTTTAAATTAAAAGAATGAGTATGTTAGGCCACCTCCATTTTAAGATACCCCTGTCCTCTGGCTTTTCCTCAAATTTTCATTTTTAAGATGACTTTTTAATCTATGAATAGCTGTTCTGCCTCTGCAAATTTCTCTTTGGGTACAGCTTCTGGTCTCTGCAAGCTAAGTTCTCCTTGGCAAATTCTACCTGCTGGTGTGAGTCTACATAAAAATAAAATCAGACACAATCAGATAAAATGAAACATTCATATTTAGTTCCTACTACATTTGCTCTTTTTGTTACATAAATATTGACAGAATAAGGTGCTGACTCTAAGTGAAATTATGACCTTATGTGATCAGTCACCCTTCTTTTCTACACTGCCACTCATCTTACCAGCCATACCAGCAGTGCATGCAATGTAAATTATTTCTCACTGATTGCCGCCTAACATTCTGCAAGTTTCTCTAAATGTATGCTCAGATTTCATATTATTTCCAAAAAAATCATTGTTATTTTAGACTTACTTATCTCATGTGCTTTACAGGAACTTCTCAGAAACTCCTTGCACCAAGTCCTCTTGCTTTCTTTGTAGTTCTGAACCTTGTGCGTCTGATGCCTTCTTCATAAAAGCCAGGATCTCATAAGTAACTTAAGAACCTGCCATGTAACCGTTCCACTTTCCTCAGTAGCTTTTCCTCCCGGTTGCCCTAGATGCCAGCTGGGGCCTCACTCTGAGGCTGACACTCTGCTTCATTAACAGTTGCTACACAATGGATCCACAATGGAAGCTCCACTTTATTTTTAGTATTTTTACCGGCATGTAGGCTATAGTAAGGGAATAAATGGATGCAGTGTTTAAAGATGAAACTGTGGTGGCTAGCATTTTCCTTTCCTTTAACATTTAACTTTATTTTTTAACGGAGAATGATTATAGGAGGTATTTTAACAGGAATATGTAATATACCCTGATCAAATCAGGGCGATTAATACTGCCCTGATCTCTTTGTCATCACTTTGTGTTCACAACCTTTCTTTTCTCTTTTATTCCTAAAATATACAAGAAGCGGTTGTGAACCAGAGTCAAATCATTGTACACAGATTTTAGCACACAAAGGGTTAGATAGAAGTTTAGATATCACTTAGATACAAATGTAGATATGCACTTATAAGTACATAAAGCCATTATCTCTTTTATTCCTAAAATATACAAGAAGCGGTTGTGAACCAGAGTCAAATCATTGTACACAGATTTTAGCACACAAAGGGTTAGATAGAAGTTTAGATATCACTTAGATACAAATGTAGATATGCACTTATAAGTACATAAAGCCATTATAAATTTTACTTGATCGAACTTAGATTATAAAACTATGGGGATTATGCTCAGAAATTTTTGTATCTCATAGTAGAAAAAAATCAAATATGTGTTATAAAATATTTACAAAATTGTCTTTTAAATAAGTTTGTTGATTCTTTGAGAATTTCATAGAATGTCTTGAGATCATATTCAGGCCCTCCCTGCTATCCCTCTTGACTTCATGTCTTCTATTATGGATTATCACTTATAGCTAAAAATGAAAAAAAAACTGAGAGAAAGATGCAGGACAGTTATGGCGGAATGCATGATCTGGGATGGGGTGGGGGGGTTGGGAAAGGGAAATAAGCCTGAACTGAATTGGAAAAAATGTATGAAATGCACAAAGCATCAATAAAAATCAATTTAAAAAAAATAAAAAATAAAAAATATTTTTATTTTATGTATATGAGTGTTTTGTATGCATGAATGTCAAATGCATTCATATCATGCAGCAGCCATGCAGGCCAGAAGAGGGCATTGGATGCCCACTGGACTTGGAGTTGCAGATGGTTGTTAGCCACCATGTGTGTTGGGTCTTCTGAAAGATCAGCCAGTGCTCTTAACCACTGAGCTATCCCTCCACGCCTTCTGTTAATTATTTAAAGAATTATCATGTCTAATTAGTGTTTTCTAAATTTTCTTGGGTCTGGTCCACCCTCTGGAGCCTGGTCAACCTACCAGGCATCACGCCATTATAGAAAACTGACTCCCCTCTCTCAGCAGCTCTCAATCCTAAGCTTTGGCTGGGGCTTCTTGCCCACCTCCACGCCATCCTGGGATTTTTCTCTAGCTTGTGCAGGGCTTGTGGATGCTGTCATAATCGTTGTGGGTTCATTTGTGCAACTGTCCTTTTGTTTCCTTGTAGTCATCCAACACCCCTGCCTCTGACAATCTTAATGGCCACTCTTCTACAATGATCCCTCAGCCTTGAGAAGAGAGGGCTGTGATACAGGGTTGCATTTACCGCTGAGCCATCCACAGTCTCTCTAATTCTCTGCATGCTTTCTGATTGTGGGCATCTGTGTTTATATCCATCTGCTGCAAGAAACTTCTCAGGTCAGAGCTGAGACATGCATTCATCTAGAAATACAAAAAAAATAATTCAAAGTAGGTAAAGTGATTTTTTTCACCAATCTATTATGAGGATTGTAGGTTACAGAGGTTAGAAGAGATTAGCTTTCCAAAGTTTTAAAATAAAATTTTTGTTACTTGAAAAACATTAAAATAAATTAGATGAGAATATCTGAAATATTAATTATATTGTACAGTGAATATATAATACATGTTATGTTTGATGAAGTTAATTTCACTGGATTTATTTTTGTTTAAAACATCTCAGTATTTGTCTTGCTCACAATTCCATTTTTTCCAGAATTAGTATGTGGAAACATTCTGTTCTGATAGCAAGTTAAATTTATGACTATATTTACTGTGATTCTAGACACATTTCTTACTTAAAAGATAATTTGTAAAGTGTTATTAAGTGTTCAGTTTTGATTTCTGACCTTTTAGACATTTTGACATGCAACTGCAATGTGTAATTAAATATTTTTACACCTAGTACATATGTTTAAGCAACAGGCAGAAGTGTTATAAGCATAACAGCCTGTAAATATTCACTGTTGTAATTTCACATTATGACTGAACAACTTTATTTTAATGTCATATTTGAAAAAAGCATTGTATTCCTATTATCCATGCACAAAACAATGTATAAGCTACAGTTGTTGAAAATAGCATCAGTTCAAAAAAAAAATGATACCAAGTGCTGGAGAGGTTGTGGGGAAAGGGAAACACTCATCCATTGCTGGTGGGAATGTAAACTCATACAACTGCTATGGAAAGCAGTGTGGAGAACCCTTGGAAGACTTGGAATGAACTTGCCACCTGACCCAGCCATACCACTCCTGGGTATATACCCACAAGACTCATCTTACCACATAGATACATGCACAGCCATGTTTATTGCAGCTGTCTTCACAATAGCGAAGAGCTGGAACCAACCCAAGTGCACCTCAACTGACGGGTGGATAGAGAAAATGTGGTACATCTACACAAGGGAGTTCTATGCAGCGGTAACGAAAGATCACATCATGAGCTTTGCAGGTAAATGAATTAAGATTTTTGAGACATTTGGGTAGTGTATATAGATAATGGGATTTATCACTTTTAACTGAGATCATTCCTCAAAAGTCTAGCTACATGCTCATAACTTTTTGATTTAAATTTATGCATTAACCTTTTAAATGCCATGAATCTGAGATGTCCTCTTTTGAACAATTATGTTCTCTCTTGAATGTCCTTTCACCACTTTTGAAAATATATAAGCAGCTACTCAAAGAAAAGAAACACAACTCTACGTTAAAATTGTACTCTAATCCTATGTAAGTGTCACTATAGAAACACATACCAGCTAAAAACCATCCTTACATTGGAGAATAATTATAATTCTGGATGTGTGAGTGGATTCAGCTGCCATAACAATCATATTTCCCCTTGATTTATGATAAAATGTGATTTGGGGGTATTTAAAATTGACATATGTCATCTGGTCAATAGGAATTAATGGGTAATTTCAGATAATGGAGATCTCAGACAGAGGTATGTAAATTTTTTCTCTCTTTCCCAATCCTGAATTACTTTCACCTCCTTTTTGGTATAAACAGTATAATGTAATGCATAACAAATATAAGATTTTCTTCATTCATTCCACTTCTTAAATTCATGGATATGAAATATAGGCAGAGATATCATTGTTACTACTAGGCCATTTATAATACATTGCAGAAATTATAACCTAGTGTTAAACTCAAAGGAAGAAGTTACAAATTACCTCAGCTTCCATTCTTCCAGTTCTTTGGATCCTGGCATTTATATATAGGCATTGAATGTATAATTGAGTCACTGTCTGAAATTTGTGGTATGGATTCAGTGGATCAGTGAATAATATTCCTAGTTGACTCTGCACAAAAGCATCCCAATTCATAGAGTTTCAGTGTTCTTTTAAAATATGTACAAAGCAGATATCAATTAAAAGAAAATTTACAGAGGCTGTAGAGATAGCTTAGCTGTTAAAGATGGCTGTTCTTGCAGGGGAGCTGGGTTCGGTTCCCAGTACCCACAAGGTGGCTAACAATGATCTATAACTCCAGTTCCAGGGGCTCCAATGCCCTCTTTTGACCTCCATGAGTATTGTACTACATAGGAACACTTAAATGTGAACATTATATACCCATACACATAAAATAAAAATAATAAATAAAATATTTTAAAGACCCAATTTATTTATTTATTTTTAATTTATTATTTAATTTAATTTATTTATATATTTTTTATCAAATCTAGACTCCTGTCCCCCCCATTCCCCCACCCCACCAGAGCTCATGCATTCTGCCAAACATGCTTTTCATCTCTTTCTCAGTCTTTCTTAATATTCTCCATGTGGAAGTTGACCGTTTTGAGCAGAAGTTCACTGTTTCAGTCAGTTCTTTGATGCAGTCCTTTCTGTTGTTGTTGTTGTTGTTGTTGTTGTTGTTGTTGTTGTTTCCAATATGCATCACTCCCAACTGCTTTGGACAAAAGCTCAAGGGGCCATGCGCAAGAAATACTTACAACTAGGTAATTGGCACTAGCATCCACAGATGAGAGATACCATTCATCGTTGATTTTTCTGGGACTGTGTTACTTCACTCAGCATGATGTCCTCTAGCTCCAGCCATTTTCCTGCAAAGCTCATGATGTCATCTTTCTTTACTGCTGCATAGAACTCCATTATGTAGATGTACCACATTTTCATCAGTTGAGGGGCATTTGGGTTGGTTCCAGCTCCTTGCTATTGTGAAGAGAGCTGAAATAAACATGGCTGTGCACGTATCTCTGTGGTGGGGTGAGTCTTGAGGGTACATGCCTTGGAGTGATATGGCTGGGTCAGATGGCAAGTTCATTCCAAGTCTTCCAAGGGTTCTCCACACTGCTTTCCATAGTGGCTGTATGAGTTTACATTCCCACCAGCAGTGGATGAGTGTTTAAAGACCCAATTTATAAAGAGTTTGAAAACATTTGCATTTTAGTCTTCTAATAGTGAAAGAACCTGTTGAAGACAACACATAAATGATTTAGAGCATGTCTGTTTTCAGTGAAGATCACTGGCTTCTATCAAAGGAGGAAACGTGTTTAACTCTACATGCTGCACTTAATTAGAGTCTAAGTAAAATCCTGTATTAGATGCATCCAGTCAATTCTTGTTGAAATTCTGTGAACTTGTACTAACAAATTAAAATGTAATTTGCAAATATGCACTTTTATAAGCAAAATATATTTATATTTGTATTTGTAATGTAGAAGTTACAAATGTAGCCAGGCATGGTGGGACAGGACATTTATCTCAGTACTCAGGAGGCAGAGGCAGGAAGATCTCTGTGAAGAGACCAGCTTGCTGTACATAGTGATTTCCAGGCCAGCTGTCTCAAAAACCAAAACCAAACCAAAGCAACACAAAAAGTTACAAATGTGTTACATTTAAAATATATTTTCAATACTTTACATTTCTAAGATGTTGATATTAATCTAAAAGTTCAATGCAATCCCTATCAAGATACTAATGGTAGTTTTGTAGCAATATTAAAGTCTGTCATAAAACTGATAGACAGTGTCTAGAAATGCTGACTAGCCAAAATACTCTGGAGAAAGAACAAGTTGGTAGGCCTCAATGTTCTTATTGGAAAACTTGTTATAATGTCACAATGATCAAAAGAACATGGAAAGACAAGAAAATGTACATGCAAACCATTGGGAAGAGTACTCATCTAAGAACTAAGCCCTTCATAGATGCCTAATGATTCTCCACAAGAACACCGTAATCACTTAGACCAGAAAGCAATGAGTGCTCAGAAAACTAGTTATCCACTTGCAAGCACAGTATGTTGCTTAACCTTACACCAAATCCCCAGATTAACTAGAAATTGTCCAAGTCTGACAGAATAAAGATAAGGAGAAAAGATCAGAACAAGATGACTATAGCACATATAGAACAAAATGTACTACAGTACATTTGCCATTGAGTTCTTGAATTAAGTACCAAAAGTGAAGGCAATACAATAAAAATTAAAATGGGCCTTACCAAAATCAGAAACTTCCATACATCAAAGAAATACAGTATGAAACTGAAAAGGCACCAAGGGAGTGTGGTAGAGAACAGTTACAAATCATATATTTGGTAACACATCAATATTTATAATATATAAAGGCATTCTGCAAGCCAACTAGAGAAACAACTCAGAAATGGTCCCCAAAGCTAGGCCTTTCTACAAAGAAGAAATGGCCAGTAAGTTATACAGACAGTAAATCATTATGGAAATACAAGTCAAAACAATAAAATATCTTTTCACAAGGACTAGCTGGATATTATAAATTAAATGACAGCATGGTAAATGGTAAAATTTGGCAAGTTAATGAGGAAATCCAATTACTTGTCCATCTCTGATGGTAACAGAGAAGGTACAGCCACTGTGGAAAGTGGTGCTCATCACAAAGTGTAACATGCCGTGATTTCACTACTTACCACATACTCAAAATATTTACGAATGTGTTTTTGAAGAGTCATTTGAACCCCATGTTTATAGCATCAATATTTGCAATAACCACTGTGGAAGCAACTCAATGTCTACTTATTGATGAATGGATAAATTGCATGTGTTGTAAACACTGAATATTACCCAGCCTTAAAAGGGAAATGCAAAACATATAGACGCTAAAGAAACCATGGTTTGTGAAATAGACCAAACATAATGGATAAACATTATATGATTCCATTTACATGTAGAGGTAGTAAAATACTTGCAGACAGGAAGTGGAATGGTGATTGTCAAGAGCTAGTGGCTTCTGGGAAGGGCTAAATGACATGTTTACATTTACTAGCTACAAAGTATCAGTGTAGCAAATCAGAAATTTCTAAAGATGTGTTGTGGTAATGGTAGCACAGCTACTGGAATGCACTTACTGCTGTTTGGATACATTTAAATAAATTAAATTTGCAAGTTTTATGTTATGTATATATAATCACAATTTAAGAAAATAAGGTAAAATATTTTGCACAATGTATATAAATAATCAGAAGGCTCTTATTTTCATTATCAGTTGTTTTATTTACTGAGTGGAGAACTTTCTACTATTAATTTAGGTGTCTAGGAAACAATTATTCATGATTCAGTTTTGCTTTTTTTTTTTGGTCTTTTCGAGACAGGGTCTCCCTGTAATTCCAGCTGTCCTGGAACTCACTCTGTAGACCAGACTGGCCTGGAACTCACAAAGATCCATCTGCCTCTGCCTCCCAAGTGCTAGGATTAAAGGCGTGCGCCACCACAGTTTTGCTTTTTAATGGGCTGATGTTAACATATTGTGAAGACTAGATATTCAATGGCTAGAGACAGATCACATATCCTAATCTTATCTATCCATGATCATACACACTATAATTTCTTCATTAATTTTAGTGTGGCAAAAGAGGATGTTCTTCCATTGTCTGTTATGATAATGTTTCTTTCTTTCTTTTTTTTTTTTTTGGTCTTTTTGAGACAGGGTCTCTCTGTAGCCCAGTTGTCCTGGAATTCACTGTGTAGACCAAGCTGGCCTTGAGAACTCATAAAGATTCGCCAGCCTCTGCCTCCTGAGTGTTGGGATTAAAAGCGTGTGCCATTTCTTTAATTCTTCCCTGGATACGTTTTTCAATTCATTCCCACATCATTATGACTTCCATGCAGTAGTAGTTTATAGTTCTGCTCCATAAGCAGCACTCACTCTTAACTGCCATCCTCTTTGTTTCTTTCTCATATAAACTTTCACATTTCCCACTTACTCCTCTTCCCTACTTACATGCCATCACACCAAAGAAGCTGCTCTTGGAAGTGTCAACTTGTTTTTAGACCCAGGCAGCTGCTTATTATTTATTTAGTCCTTATATTCTTTTTATTTCATCCTTATATTCCTGGATGTGGAGTGTCTTTATTTACTCTTATGAACTCACGGCAGTGGTGACAGCAAGTACAATTCCTTTGCAAGCTGAAATCAGACAAGATCCAAGTGCAGTCACGGGAAGTGGGTGGGACATCCAAACCCAACCTAACGAGCCTTTGATGAATCCTGGGAGGGGTGGTTTGGACTCTTGGTGGGCCCACACTGATGGGTATTTGGAGACAGTAATAAGACTCTATAGTCCATATATCTACATTAAATTGGGCGGTGGGTGGTGGTGGTGGGTGGAGGTGTGGAGCAAAGGCGATTTAAGTACCATCAAAATATATTGTATGGAAATCGCAAAAGTTTAATTTTAAACAAGTAAAAATAAAAATACATAAAATTAAGTTTAAAAGAATCTTTGAATTATACCAAAACCAAAGCACAAATAAAATAGAAAATACTTTCTATGAGAAAAAAGCCTTGGATCCAGATGCTTAATAGTATTCCAATTTCACATTTTCTGTAAAGGGATTCAAACAAATCCAGTTCACCTAGGAACTGTCAAAAAATAATCCTCATATTTACAGTTCCTTTGACAAGGCATTATAGAACCAAGTTTTCAACATAATAACAGACACTTTATATTTCTGAAAAAAAAGTTTTAATTTTAGAGAATGCCTTCCATGAAATGATTTGCTGTATAAAAACATGGAAATCTACCCACCTCTGCTTACTGAGTGTTGGGATTAAAGGTGTTGGTATGTTCCAGAAGTCAAGAGGCAGAGGCGGATAGGTCTTGTTGATTTCAAGGTCACGCAGGTCAACAACAGAGAGTTCCAACCCAGCTGGGGGACTGCTTAGTGAAGTCCCATCTCACACAACAAATGATCTCCCCACAAATATACCTGCTCAGAAACTGAAGCCACAGAACAAAGTACCTTGACATGACCACAGTTATCATAAAATACTATATTTATTTGAAAGAATGAATGAAACACATCCATACATTTTGCTAAATGCTAATTTGATATTATCGGATGAAATTATGCTTAAGGTCTTATTAACAGCAAGCACACACAGGAAAACATTGAGTCACTGGCCAATATGGTGCTGGGGGCACACTGACTTCTGGAGGCTTCTGTGTGGCACACACAGACATAGGATACCCCTCTCCCCATCTTAACTCTGTCTATTCTTGAAGTTCCTTGGGGTTAACTTTGACATCACAAACGAGTGTAGAAATAAATGAATATATGCATACAGAGAAATAAAATCTCATTTGTATTTATTTCAAAGCTTTAAGAAAGAAGGTCTTCTATACTTTTCAATAGGTTTTCATATTTAAAACTGGCCTTTCCTTAAAATACCTACTTGTTCTTCCTTACAAATTTTTAAATCACTGAAAGTTCTTTTTTTAAAAAGGTAGAAATTGTATCACTGAATGTGATGGATTGTAATTGCATCTGTTTTAGATTGCTGGGCTGGAAAGATCAAGGATGAGGGCAGAGTTATTCATAAGTGTGTGCTTAAACCCAGGAAGCTTCAAACTGGACATGCTCAGCATTGTAAAATAACTACACGGCTTCTGCCTGTAAGCCCACTTACAGGAAACTCAAGGAAAGGGGACAGTAAAATATTTATTTTACAGCTACCAGAGGGGGAGAGGAGTTAAAAATGGAGAGGATGGGCCAAACTAGGTACTAAGATTTAAGTCTAAATTGTATAGTGACATTTTGATAACCAGCATTTTGATATCCTCGACAGGGTGGACTTAGAGGCAGGAGGCAGGACTCAGCATTTAAACAGCAAAAGGAAAACCAAGGAGCTAGACTTGTTCTGCTTTTTTAGTGGAGAGCTGGATTGCATATGTGCGCAGGTCAGACCCCAGTGACTCAAGTGTTCACCTCCATAGAGAGGCTTCCAAATGCAGTGGATGGTTCATCTCATCCTGTGACTGATTTCTGGGACTTTGAGGCCATTCTCAGATGTGCTCCTAGGGAGTTGCCTAAAGCAGTTTTGCCAGAGCTGCAGTATAGCAGTGCTGATTGAAAGTAGCAGGATGTATAATTTCACATGACTAGGGAAGATGTCTAAAATCTATTCAGGATGTCTTTAGGAGGTCTGAAAGAACAGCGTGGACCATCACACACCTGTCACTCCACGTACAGAAAGTTCTCCAGGTGTTCACGATAGCCCTCATTTTTGAAGACCTAAAAATTAACTGTACTATGATGTTTCTTGGGAAACTGCTTACCTGGTACACATTGCTAAATCCTGTGTATGTGATTGATGTCTCCTTTGTCATTTGAAACTCAGTCCAAACATATGTACATATATAGACTCTCAGGGTATAAATTTTATGTTCCTTGAATGGTCTGTTTTGTGACGTTATTCCCGTGTAGATGTAACCAGACATCTACTTATGACAGAAAGGAAACTAAGTAGAGACCACAGTAAGGATACTGCCAAAGTCCAACTTGGCAAACCAATGAGTTTCATTGGGATTACTTTATATATGAGGGGTTATTAGAAGAGCAACTATGACTCAAAGACAGCTTTATCACCAAAATCCCACCCCAGCATGAGTGACAGTTCAGAATAGCTAGAACAACCTGGCCTGGAGCGCACTGCACAGCTTGCAGACAGCTTGACAGGTTAAAGAGTTTACCTCCCAGACAGCTCAGCTTTTCCCGACTTCTCCAGATAGTTCTTCTGTCCTGAGTCACTTCTAGGTAGCTCAAGTTATCTGAGAGTGTCTCAGCAGTCCTTAGGGCTTATTTTACTTGAGGAAGAAGGGACCTTGTGAAACTAGTCAGTTTCTGAGACTCCTGAAGCTACCAAGTTGTTTGTTTCTCGAATTTACCAAGCTTCCTCCAAGATGGATTGTTTCACCTCCCCTTAGAACATCCTGTTGTCTAACCTCCTTTTTAACATCCTATGTCTTGGTAAGAGTTATTCCAAGATGCTATGTCTTCTCTCAAGGGGAAATTGTTACACAGCACTCAATTCTGGCTCTTGCATTCTCTCTGCTCCTTTTTCTGTGTTGCTCCTGCATCTTAAAGAGGATGATTTAGAAGTGAGGTAGTGGTCCTTTAATTTTAGCGGGGTACCAAACCTTTGTATTTTTTTATTCATCTATTTCTTTTTTTTTTCTTTTTTATGCTTTTATTGATGTTTTGTTATTTCAGACATCATTTCTCAGTTCAGTTTAGACATATTCCCCTTTCCCTAAAGCATGGCTGGTGGCCAGAATTAATGTTTTTTTTTCCCTATAAAACAGAAGTGAGAAAAAGCCTCCCCCCCAAAAAAAACAAAAACCAAGAAAATATAAAAATACCCAAATTAACACTGGCAGCAGCAATCACCTTTGGCCATAAATACAACTGCTGGGAAGCACCTTTGGCTGTACATTACATTCATTTACCAAATCAGTGGAGATTGTTTTTCCACTGGGGCCTATGACCTCCTTAGTCACAGGTTTTTGTCTGTTTTCCCAGTCCTAGATGTGAATGTTCCTCTGTGGAGTGGGCCTTCAGTCCAACCAACAAGTTGATTGTATTTATAGCTACTTATGTGCCTTAGACAATCGGAGTGTTGATTTGATTTATAACCACTTGTGCCATGATTGCACTAGCTGCTAGGGCTTGTCTAGCAATTTCATCATGAAGAATGTGGAGTACACAGATGAACAGGACTTTAGGACATAATTCTCTCCAGGAACCTTAGTAGCACCTTGTAGCACAAACAAGATCAAGCCTGCAGGGAAGGGACATTTTTTCTTAATCCTAACCTTGTTTTTCCAAGTCCTATAATCAAAGAATAGACCATCAGCAATGGGATCCTACCCTCCAGGTTTGGATGGCAAACAATAGAGATGGCAATAGCCTTTTTTTTTTTTTTTTAAATTTTAGGGGCCTCTAGTGTCTCAGCGGCCAACAGTTACTCCTAGGCATGCAGCCTATATCTGCATAGCATTAGGATTTTTAACAATATTACAATTTTTGCTTCAATCTATTTCTACTCTCACAAGATATCCTCATTTACTTTGTAAAATTTCTCTGTCTTGGCTGCTAAATAATTTTTAATCACCCTGTGGGTATCAACTATGTCTTATCCAACGATCTCAAGAGCTTCACAACTGTACCTGGTTGTTGTACCCTTTGTGAGCTGATTTTTCATCCTTACTTCTTTAAGTGTGCTTGTATACCTGCATGTTTCTTAAATGGGTCTGCTGATGTGTAAAGTACTTAAAGTTAGCATTATGTTATCTGTATATAACAAAACCATTTGACAGGGGATGGACAAAGCAACAGTATAATTCTTGAACTGCCATTCCATAAGGAATAGAGGGGTTAGGGAGAGAACTGTTTGGTTTTCTCATCTTACAGCACATGTGTGGGGCCTCCATGTATGTTCCTCACACTTGATAAACTTGGTGGGGCTGATTCTAGCTTCCTAGTCTAGCCTAAGGCCAATGGGGAAGTAGACACCCACCTTTTTAGCCATACCTGCACCTGCCACTTTGGCCATATCTACACCTGCCTACTTAGCTACACCCTCACTCAGCCAGTTGGCTGTGTCTCCTTGTCATAAAGAATCTTTTATCAGGGAGAGAAAAGTACATAGCTTACTCAGGGAGATAGCTGCTCAACTTCAGTCAAACTTAATCCTGTTACCATGTATTGTTTTACATCTTTCTTGTTCATCTGATATTTATTGCTTCTGATACCCCTAGGAGCCACCAGTAACCAAACAGCACCAGTGGATAAAACCTTTTCGTGCTATCATAGACCCACACAATGGTTTATTTTAATATCTTTTTAGTTGTAAACTGACAGCACATAAAACTTGCATGGAATGGATGACAATAGATTTCAGAGTGCTTCAGCAAGGTTCTCTCCTAATCCCACTATATATGATATATGGAGAAGTTACTCCCAAGACCTCGGAAGCCTTCATCGACATTCAAATCATTAAGGCCATCTTGAGTTCAGTCCCAGGCCTAGATGAGACAAGACAACCGTAGAAACCATGGTCTGTGAGTGTCTTGGAAAAAGTTGTCACAAGCAATGGTCTTTCAGGAAGTGGCTGCTACTCTGCATTTTATTTGCTAAAGTAGTTAAGATTGTACTAGCATCAGCACATTGTTAAGGAGCGTATTCCACATTTAGCCAAACTATCTGCCTCTTTGTAAAATGCTGAACGTTTAAAACGTCGGCAATAATCTGAGTCATCTATCCTTTTACATTGGAAGGTTCAAATCCACTAACATGATCATTGTTATTGCTGAGACATGTGTATTTTTCCAGGTTTTCTTTTACTTTTTTCATAAAGTAATTAAATAAACCTCAGTATTTATTTTAATATCAGTATTAGTCTGTATTATTTATTTTTTAATTATTGTGAAAAGACAGAATATTCCATTCTTTATTCTTATTACAGACATTCCTATATCATGAGACAAATAGTAGACTCTGTTGGAAACTCTCCCTTAGTCATCTTCAAAGGCACAATGCCTTTTCTCTTTAGCTATCTCATGGTCCTTTTTCCCCTTTACAGAGTTCGGTGGCCAGCTGGCTCCAGAGAGAGGCATTCAAAACATTTAGAGATAAGTAGGGTTGATTTTGAGGTGAGAGAGCCAATCCCGGCTCCAGAGTTAGCTTCTTTGTGAGTTTAAAAAGCACCTATTTACTATCATAATGCATACAATGATACTTATTCTTTGGTTTACATCAGGCAAAATAATTAAATCCAATGATAACCAGCTGGATTCAAAGCATAAGTACTTTTTTATGACCTGTATACATTTGTGTCCTTTTGTGACTTCTTGTCTATAAAAGAAAGTGTTTTTGTTATTGTTGTTGGACAGTTTTCCTTTTAGAGCATCCTTTGCAGATATTTATTTGTTTACTTATTTATTTTTAATAATTCTTTGGACCTCCTTTTACAATTTACAGCTTTCCAATTTTATATTAAGAGACAAGCCTAATAGATTTCAGAGTAAATTTTCAAACTGTTAAATAGGGCTCCAAGTCTGTCTGGGTTAGGAAAACCATATTACAATTTATCATATATAATCTTAGCTTTAAATATTTATAATCTGGAGAAAAAGAAACATAGAGAGCAATGGAATTTCAAAAGAACTTGAGAACAGACTCTATTGGAAGGCTGGAGAAAGTCAGATTCAGAGTCTCAGTGTAGACAGAATGGGCATTAGGACCTAGCGGAGCCATTTCTGTCTTTTTCTTCCTTATATAAAGCTGCAGCCCCTTGGGTTGTAGACAATAGCACCTAAGCCTGAGCTTTTGGCCCAGTGGCCCCAGACACATTAAGATCTGGTTTGTAGCATTTTAGGCCAATTAGTAAACCTACAATAATGCCGGTGGCTCAGAGGGGAAAAGGACCCTACTGGGATGACCAGTCCAAGTCCTCCAGTAGTTCTTTCCCTTCCTTGTCCCTTGTCAACAGTAAGAGGCCTTTTTCAAACTCTGCTCTGGCTGGTGGGAACACATGGCTGTAATCAGTCAGAGAATTAGAACCTCTTAGAACAGTAGGTATCCCTAGGCTGTTTAATTTAATATTAACTTCCCCCTTTGGAGAGTTCCCTGACTGTAGATCGACGGCCTTCTGGTGAGTGCCTCATATTAAATTATCCCTCTCCCTTATTTGTGGAATACAGGGTTTGTGGTTTCCATCCCACTCTGTGTACGTTTCATATAGACAAGGTCAAACAAAAGTTTTATTCTGCCCATGACCCAGATCTCCAAGACAAAACCCCCCAGATTTACCAACTAAAAAGGGGTCATAATTTTGTCCATTCTGTCACCCTGACCAGAGACTCCTTGGGTACCCCTAGGGTTGGTTCAGGCTCTGACTTCATCCAGGCAATCTCTAGTCAGAGGACCATTATAAGGAGGTATCAATGTCTTCTACCAATTTCGGTAGGTCTTCTGGTGGACCCAGGCCCTATTTGTTCTTGGTTCCTGCCTCTCTCAAGTTCTGTTGTGCTCAAAGACAGCATCCCTGAGACACTGGGTAAGTCATTTCTCTCAGAGGCCCAAAGAGCCTGGCTGCTACTAAGGGGAAGTCATCCTCCAGCATCCCAGGGAGCCCCTAGGGCAAGGGAGGTGAAAAGACATCTCTACCTCCATTGTCCCACTGAAGTTGCCAAGAAACGTTGCAGGACAGATAAGATGCCACTAGAGGTACAGGAAAGTTTATTTCGGCTGCAGCCTAGTCTAGACTTTGAGACTTAAGTCCCTTGGATCAGGTTGCAGCCTGCATAAACCTGCTCCCTGCATCTCCCAGTGGCATCACAATTGTCCTTAAATAATACCATGCTGGGAAAGCTAACTATATCGTGATTTTCCCTAGTTGATGCTCCACCCATGGGCTGTTGAGCCTCAGCTGCATGCCGTGTGTCCTGTTAACAAGATGTTGATGGAAGGAGCTACACAACACAGCCCTCTAAAAATTTTAAATAAAAAAATGATATTATTATTCTGTATAGTTCCCTTGTTTCTTGTAGTATTCTAATCCCCAAACTTGACAATATCTAGTGATTTCCTCACATCATTAATCTGTAGGTAAGAAGCAGTAAGATTCAACTTAACTGGGCAGGAGGGATAGCTCAGTGGTTCAGGGCATTAGCTTCTCTTATAGAAGACCTGAGTTCTAATCCCAGCACCCACGTGGCAGCTAGCAACTGTCTGTAACTGCAGTTCAGAGGAATCCGACCCCCTTTCTGGCCTTCATGGACATGGCATGACAGGGGTGCACTTACATACATATCATGACATTTATATACATATAATAATTTTTTAAGATAAACAAGACTCTACTTAACTAAACATCCTTTATAATCACCCATTTTCATACCTTCTGTATTTTACCCTAGATTAGTAGTTAATATTCCTATTTAAGGAAGTCCCAACTTAACTTCGGTTCCCTCAGTTTCTCATACAATGATAGACTAAATTTTAAAACCATGTTTCTGTCTTGTTGTGAGCATCTCAGTAGATAATAGTGACTCTGCATACCTAGTTCCACTTCTTATAGTTCACCTTCCTTCCACTGACCTTCAGCTGACCTTCAGGGCTCTGCTTTGCTTTCCTTTGTCTTGTCAACAGCATTTCCTGTCCTCATAGGTTTTGCTCAATCCAAATGGACTTTTCTTTTTAATTCATAGCTTTAAAAAAGCCAACTTTCTTTTCATGAACATTTTCCTGTGCTTTTTCTAGTTAAAATCCAAAAGTAAGTAACTGTCTTTCCAAACAAACCTCTTTAGTTTAGTTTTCATTTGTTGCCATTTCCTTATACTTACTGTAAGAACAAGAGACCAGTGGTAGACAAGGGCAGAGATATAAACCAGAGAAAGCACGTGTCAGCCACAGAAACAACACATTTTTATATTATAATAAAAATCGCAGCCAATTCTTTATAAAATATGGGACCAGAGGCATGGAGCAACATTGACCAGAAGAAAATTATAAGAAAGCTCTTGAGCAATTCGTCAAGTCGTTCATTCAGTAAAATGAGCGAAGCAAAATGAAATTTGTAAAGTTGGCTGGCTTCGCTCTCTTTAATAATGGATCTTTCTTTAAATGTACTGAAGCAGTATGCCCTGTGTCTGCTTGCAGATACAGGAATAGAGCTGATTCACATTAAATCTAAATTAGGAATAGAGATGTTAACCCATAATTCTTATTCATATTCATTCTCTCTCTTCCTCCTTCCCTCCCTCCCTCCCTCCCTCCACCTCTCTCTCCTCAATTTTTGTTCTTGACTTTTATAGAACTAACAACAAATCAAGTTATAAAGTATTCTCAAACAAAGAATTACAAAATACATCTACAATTTCAGAAACTCCAGTCAGGCCATGAATAGAAAATTCAGTTGTCAAAAAAATGTTTGTAAGTTCAAGTAACAGCAGGGTTTCTCCCACCAGGATATTGGGATGCAGAATAAAAATATCTTTTCATTTTCTGTTTCAAGGCTATAATTGGAAGTCGACGCTTCTGACTAGCAGAAAAGCTCCTCAAATAAGTTTTCTAGAAATGTTAAGCTGAAACGTGCCTGTATGTGTATGTATGTATGTATGTATGTATGTACATGTATATCTTTCTGATGTCATTCTTTCATTGTTTTCTGAAGCTGTCGTTGATACAAAACAATTAAAAGGACATGAAAATAAATTTCTATGTCGATTCCTTATTACACTGTTACTTGGGTTAGAGTCTTTGTGTAAATGGTAACTCTTCTAATATCTCACACTGTTTCATTATCCCAGATAAGTTGTCTATATGGTAGTAATCTGAATAGCTATTTAGGTTCAAACAATACTCTACAGTTAATCTTTGTAGAGAGAGTAACTTTAACAAACCATAAATGAGGCAAATAGATTCAAATATCCTCATATTTTCTTCTCATTTAGTTTTTGTGTAGGATGTAAATGCAGTTGTTATTCAAAATAACTAGCTGTGGGGCTGGGTGCGGTGTTACACACCTTTAATTCCAGCATTCCAGAGGCAGAGGCAGAGGCACCGGTGGGTGGGAGGCTATCACTCAAGGCTGGAACTTCTTACCCGCCTCCCCCCTTCCTTGCTGGGTTTTTGTCTGGCTTGAGCTTGCACTGGTCTTGTGTGTGCTGTTACTATTGCTGTGACTTTCTAGCTGTCTGAAAAACTTTGCTCCCTTGCTGTTATCTGCCATGTCCGGCTATTACAGTCTTTCTTTTCCACCACTTATATAACATTTTTATTCCTTCCCCAGTTAAAGTATGTTGTTGTGCTGTCCTCAGCCCCCAATGATAACACCTATTACTTATTATCCTCACTTGCAGCTCTCCTTCTTCCCCTTTACCACCATCATTACTTCCCGTTTTCCTGGTTCCTGCAATTACAACAGGATATATACTCACCTCTAAGGGTTTGGAGGTGGGATTCACAAATGAGAGAAAACATATGTAGTTCATTTTTCTGAATCTGTGTTACTTCACTTAGTATGACAGTTTCTAAGTCTATGTTTTTACCTGCAAGCTTCATGACTTCATTTTTTCTTTAGTGGTGAGTAGAATTCCATAGTGTAAATATACCACATTTACATTTATCTATTCATCAATTGAGGGAGATTTAGGATGTTTCCATTTTCTAGCTATTGTGAAAAGAACAGCAACAGACATGGTTGAGCAAGTATGTGTGCAATAGGATATTGAGTTCTTTGGCTATATACCAAGGAGTGTTATAACAAGATCACATGTTAAATTTATTTATTTATTTTATTTTTTTTTTTTTTTGTCTTTTTTTTTGAGACAGGGTCTCCCTGTAGCCCCAGCTGTCCTGGAACTCACTCTGTAGACCAGGCTGGCCTTGAACTCACAAAGATCCGCCTGCCTCTGCCTCCCAAGTGCTAGGATTAAAGGCGTGCGCCACCACGCCCGGCGTTAAATTTATTTTCAGTTTTTTTAAAGAGTCTTCCATACTGATTTCAACAGCGGTTGCATCAGCTTGCTATCACACTAATAGAGAATGAGAGTATCTTTTCCTCCATCCTCTCACCAGCATTTGTCATTGGTTCAATCGGTCTTAGCCATTCTGACTGGGGTAGATGAAATCTTAAAGTAGTTTTAATTTTCATTCTCCTGATTACTAAGGATGTTTAACACTTTTTAATGTATTTCTTAGCAACATAAATTTTTTTCTTCTGAAAACTTTCTGTTCAAGTGTATAGCATATTATTTAATTGCATTATTTGTTTTCTTAATTCTTTGCTAATTCCTTTGTATACTCTGGATATTAATACTCTCTCAGTTGTATTGGTGGTAAGATTTTTCTCCCACTCTGTGGGCTTCTTCTTCACTTGATTTGTTATTTCTTTGCTGTCCAGAATTTTTTGTTGTTGTTTGTTTTAAATAAATTTTTATTGAATTATTTATTTATTTTTAATATAATACTTTTATTGATGTTTTGTGTATTTCAGATAGCATTTTTCAGTACAATTTAGACATATTCCCCTCTCCCTTTCCCTCACCCCACACCCAGTTCATGCATTCTGCCATACATGTCCTGCATCTTTTTCTCGGTTTTTTAAAAAAGTTTTTCTCTGCAAAAGTTTATTGCTTTGGGTAGAATTTAACTATATCTCATTGTAGGGATGTTCTGTAGGACTGGTAGAGTCCAATGTGGATTTATTAAGAGTTTTTCCCATTTTTTATTTTTGTGTGTGTCTTTGGCATCTGGATTTGTTTGTTTGTTTGTTTGTATTCTGGTGCCACAATGTTGGCTGCCCAGACTAGAATCACTAACACTGCACCTGCTAGATGTCTGTACCACAACCACAGCACAACCATCTTGGGGGGGGGTTGTTCCTTTGGCTTAGCATGCTGGTACCCTGTTGACCCGCTGTGGCCCTGTCTAGGACTGCCCACGCTGCACTGCTCCCCAGAATCCAAGATAGGAGGTTCTGGGTGATCCCAAGCTGGGGGGGGGTCTCAGAGCCCCAAGGAAGTTCTGCCTCTCTCTGGCGCTGCACTGGTCTGCCGCGCTCATGTCTAGGTCCACCACACCATGCTGCTCGCTGGAACCCGAGATGTGAGGTGTTTCTCTTTGTAATAAAATATTTTTATTGATGTTTTGTGTATTTCATACATCATTTCTCAGTCCAATTTAGACACACTCCCTTTTCCATGCCCCCCCCACTCCACCCAGTTCATCCATTCTGCAATACATGTCTTGCTTTTTTTTTTTTTCAGTCTTTTAGAAGATTTTCTCTGCAGAGGTTTATTGTTTGGGCACAAGTTAACTGTTTTAGTCAGCTCTTTAACCCAGTCCTTTTGTCATTGTTGTTCCCTCACATTTGTAGTGCTCCAAAATATGCCTATGTATACATCACATATATACCAAAATTATGACTTCTGAAAATAAACGGTATGTTAATTACAAAATATTTAAGAATTCACATTTTTCCCTTTAATTTTATATTACTCTAAAATATGAATACATGCCCTCCACCCGTATACCACAATTACAAAGTCTGAAAATAAGTGAGTTAATTCTAGAGCCTGTTAAGGGATTCACATTATAACAGCACAGTTGTTTTCAGATTAAAAGATATATAACATTAATGTTGCTCAGTTTGCCTTTTTTATGTAGGAAAAATATACTACCACTCAACCTCTTCTGTAAGGTTGGCAGCCTTGAGAACTCCTTTTTTGACTGTAACATGCAGGTCATCTTGCCTTTCAACTAGGCATTTGGTGTAAGCTAGCATCCAGAAATGAGGGATACCATTAGTCATTTGTTTTTCTGGGACTATTTCACTTAGCACAATGGCTAATCAGTCTTAATCACCTTTATACCTGCTTCTCCCTTGGCACCTTCCCTCAGCTCCCCATCCCCTCTGCCCCCCAGAGTTCACACATTTTGTCATTTGTGCTAGGGTTCATTGTGCCAAGCTACTCTCCCTGCCCACACCTCAGTGCCAGCTTATCCCCTGAGCTCTAGTCAGCCAATCCAGAGTCCCTTTCCTAAGGAAGACCAGTTCTTCCTCACCCAACTGCAATCAGCTGCCAATATTTCTTCAGCCAAGATCGAGTTCTGCTAACCATGTCTGTAGTTCTGTGCTGGGGTTTTGTCTGGCTGAACTTCCATGAGTCTTGTGCATGCTGACCATACAAACAGGGTCTCAGGAGCTTGCAGGATTTATTTCCATTTGGTCTTGCTTTGTTTCCTTGGCTTTTGAAATCTTTCCTTCCCCTGTTCTGCAATGTTCCCTGAGCCCTGGCTGGGTGAAACTGAATATAGGCACCCTGTCCATGGAACCACACTGTGTAGACTCCTTAGCTCCATAGTTTGGCCATTCATGGACTTTTGAGTTCCTGGCCTCCTGTTGCATGGGGGAGCATCCTTACTGAGAGATAAGAGGTCAATTCATGCCTTCTTGGGTCTTTATTCAATGTTCCCTGCTGCTTATGTGTAAAGGATACATTTTAGGTGTGTCACCTAGGCATGAGCTACTCACAGACCATTTCTCTGTGTGTCCAGTTGTGGGACTCTATACATCCTTCATCTGGTGCAAAAGAAGCTTCTTTTTTGAGTGGTGTCTGGGATATTTGTCTGTAGCTGTAAAGATACCTCTTTTGCAGCCTAAGGATTTGTCTTTTATCTTGGGGGGAAATCAGTGGCTAACTAATTGGACCTAAGCCCACTCAGTGGGAGGAAACTCATGTGTGATATTGTAACATAGCCAGATGCACACAACTAGAGAGGTCATAGATATTAGAGAAATCCCCAAGGTTGACACAGTTCTGAAATTTGTAGTTTAATAAAGTCCCACTTGCCAGTTGTTGATTTCAATTTCTATGTGATTGAAACCCAATTTAAAAAGTCTTTTTCTATACCTATGTATCTTGTAATGTACTACCTAAGTTTTGTTCTAACAATTTTGAAGTTTCAGGTTTTACTGAGGTATTTGATCCATTTAAATTTGAATTTTGTGGAGAGTGAAAGATATGAGTCTAATTTTATTCTTCTACCTGTAGAGATCCAGTTTTACCAGAACTATTTGTTGAATATTCTGTCTTCCCTTCAGTGTGTCTTCTCGGTACTTTTGTCAAATATCAGTGGCTGAAATTTGTGCAATCATATTTAGGTCTTAGTTTTTCTCATTGATCTACATGTCTGTTTTGTGCAAATACTATGATGTTTTATGACTATAACTCTGTACTATAGTTTGAAATCTGGTATGGTCTCCTCCCCAGCATTGCTCTGTATTCATGATAGCTTTGACTATCTCAGGTCTTTTGTGTTTTCATATGAATTTTAGCATGGCTATTTCTAATTCTGCAAGGATGGCATGGGGAGTTTGACTAAGATTTCATTGAACCTATAAATGGATTTTGGTCAGATGGTGATTTTCACAATATTAATTCTAGTAATCCATGAGCACAAGAGGTCTTTGCATCTCTTCTTCAATTTATTTCTTCAAAGATTTAAAATTTTTGTTTTAGAAGTATTTAATAACTTTAGTTTTGTTTATTTATAGTATTTTTCTAGGTATTGTGAATGGGAGTGTTTCCATGACCTCCTTCTCTGATTGCTTATATATATAAAAGCTAGTGACTTTTGTACATTGATGTTTATCCTGCTACTTTGCTGAAAATGTTATTTCTAGAATTTTCTGGTGGAACTTTTGGGATCTCTTAGGTATAATAACATATTATTTGAAATAGGAATAATTTGGCCTCTTCTTTTCCATTTAGTATGCTTTACATTTTTAAATCTTTTCCTTCCTTCCTTCCTTCCTTCCTTCCTTCCTTCCTTCCTTCCTTCCTTCCTTCCTTCCTCTCTCCCTCTGTGCTGGATAGTTTTAGTGTCAACTTGACACACCTGGGTTGAGGGAGCCTCAACTGGGGAATTGGCTCCATTGGACTGGCCTGTGGCCACGTCTGTGGAGTATTGTCTTGATTGTTGAGCAATGTGGGAGGGCCCAACCCACTATGGGTGGTGCCACCCTGCGCAGATTGTTGTGTAGTGTATAAGAGGTCAGGCTGGGCATGGGCCATGAGAGCAAGCCAGTGAATAGCTTCCTCCATAGTCTGTGCTTCAATTCCTGCCTCCAGGTTCCTACCTGGTCACCCCGGGGAATAGCACCATATCAGGGGCTCAATATTGGTCTCTGATGTTGGCAAATCTGGCACTCGGCAGCAAGGCTGGATGTCTCAGTAGTCCCAATCTGGTGTGAAGGCCTGGTGGATTTCAGGAGATCTGCCGGTCTCAGTACATGCCAGAAGGGTTGATCACAGCAGCAAGACAAACTCACCAGTGAGAGAGAGACAAGCTGCAGGAAAAAAGGGACCAGCTCCCTCTGCTGTGGCCCTTTATACTGCCTGCCGGCAGAAGGTAACGCCCACATTTGGGGTGGGCCATCCAGGTTGAGGTGGTCCAATCCGAAGATCCTTTTCTCTTATTTGTTCCTTAGTCCAGTCAAGTTGACACCCAGGATTAACCATCACAAGTCCACCCCTTGTCAACTTGACACCCAATAAATAGCCTCTCCTTATGTTATGCTTAAATGTCAATTGCAAACAATGGCAAGGTCATAATTCCACCTAACATGTTTTATAAGTGTCTCATGTGCATAGCAAAGCATTATATCTTTGAGTAGGTGGTAACGTCCTTGATAACCTAAGTATGACAACACTAACACTTATCTCAGTTCACATTCAAAAAGGAACAGCACAAGTATCTGCTTAAATATATATATATATATATATATATAATATTATCTATTGAACAAGCCACACTTCTAAACCAAATAGGACAAAAGTTAATATCTATTTATAATCACATGTTTCTGCAACTGTCCCTGGCCTCAGCTGATATTTATGACTACCTCTCTTCTAATACCCATTCTGTATTTCCTTCCCATCAGCAAGCACCTCTGCAGGTCTTGGCTTTTCCCGGAAGAGTGACCCATACCTTCACCCTTAAGGGTCTGGCCTTTTTTGTCCTGGTCTGGTTTGGGTTGTTGGGGTTTCCCATTGACTTAATCATCTGGACATGGTAGCACAAGAAGGCACCCTACAGCATCCCTGCCTCCAGACATAATCTTCCTTGCCCCCATTGTGGAGAAAAAGTCCAATCCTCTTGGTAGTCTGGATCAATCACTCCTCCTATACTGTTATTCCTTCCTTAGCCTGTTGGCATTAAGGGCAGTTAGAAGCCCAAAGTGGCCAGGGAAATCTTACTTCCATTTCAAGGAAAGTTTGCTGTATACTCCTGGCAAAAGCACTCCTCCTTTGGAGCCAAAACATCTAGACACAGCCAGAACGCAAGGTTTGGGTACAGGAAGCAAAAAATTTTCCTACTGGGTCACTAGGGTGATAGTGAGTGGAATCACTCCACTTCCACCCCTTGGTTCCTGGACATGAATTCTGGCTACAGGAGAAACAGTACCATATAGTGGGCACTGAATCAAAGCATATACTGGGGATAAGGCATTCTGTAAGTGCCTGATGGGTAGTTTTGGCAGAAGCATTAAGTGAAGAAAGGAAAATCCATAACCAGAATAAAGTTCTATTCCTGTAAGGAAAAACCTGTCCCCTCCATGATGGAAGTGGTCCAATGTAGTCAACTGCCACCTGACGCCTACCCTGAGGGCTGTCTAAACCTATTATGTGTACATTAATTTATGCAAGTGGAGCAACAACTTCTCTACTGTAAGTTCTGGCATAAGAAATAGAGCAAAAACAAAGCTCTTCAAATGTTCTGGTTCTCTCTCAGTACTTTCATCTTATAAATTCAGTGAAAGGGATGTCCTGGGTCCTCATATGTGAGAATGTGTTTTACCTTCGAATCCACTCGAGCATCCCATCTGCTGACCCTCACAATCCCTTCATCTAATACTAAGCCAAGGAATATCAAGCATCTCTAACTCACTGTTGTAGTAGGTCATGTTTTTAATAAAAATACATCAGGCAACCATTCAAATAAAACTTTTTAACACCTTTTTTTAACTGCTTGAGCTTCCATGTTAAACCTAGAATCTTCTACTCAGGGGGCTCATAATCGATAAACTCAGTATGATCCAATTTTATATTGCCTTCCACCATTATCCCACAACCCTTAAACCAGCCGAAAGCAAATTGCTTCTGGTGGTTCTTATGAACCGGTATTGAGAAAAAGCATTGGCCAGATCAATAGCTGCATACCAGGTACCAGGAGACATATTAATCTGCTCAAGTAAGGACACCACACTGGTAACAGTGGCTGCAATTGGTGTCACTACTTGGTTGAGTTTTCGATAGTCAACTGTCATCTCTCATGATCCATCTGTCTTTTCACAGGCCAAATTGGAGAGTTAAAGGAGATGTTGTGGGAATCCACCCCTGCATCTTTCAAATCCTTGATGGTGGCACTAATCCCTGCAATCCCTCCAGGGATACGATACTGTTTTTGGTTCACTATTTTCCCTGGTAGAGGCAACACCAATGGTTTCCATTTGGCCTTTCCAACCATAATAGCCCTCACTCCACAGGTCAGGGAACCAATGTGGGGATTCTGCCAATTTCTAATTATATCTATCCCAATTATACATTCTGGGTCTGGGGAAATAACCACAGGATGAGTTCTGGGACCCACTGGGCCCACTGTGAGTTGGATTTCAGCCAAAACTCCATTTATCACCTGACCTCCATAGGTCCCTGCTTTAACCAGAGGGCCACAATGCTTTTTAGGGTCTCCTAGGATCAGTGTCAGTATCAGAACCAGTATCCAATAGGTCTCGAAAAGTCTGATTATTTCCTTTTCCCCAGTGTACAGTTACCCTAGTAAAAGGCCTCAGGTCCCTCTGGGGAAGGACAGGAGGAAGGCAAACAGCATAACTCTTTGGTATTGTGACAAGGGTCTTCCTCATTGGAACCCGGCCACCCCTTCATTCAAGGGGTTCTGGGTCTGTGAACTGTCTCAAGTCTGGAAACTGGTTAACTGGGCAGGATTTGCTACTCCTGAAATCCAATGTTGACTTCCTGTCATTTGTTCTAGAGCTTTTCTGCTTATACAGATCAAATAAAAACTTAGTGGGCTTCTTATGTATTTGGTGCCTGGGAACGCCATGATTAATTAGCCAGTTCCAAAGATCATTTCGGGTCATGCCATTATAGGTATTGTTTTGCCTTTGCCACCCATTATGATAATTACAGTAACTATGCTCATCTGGCCTTCTGCGATTCAGTGCTGCCACCTGACGCCTACCCTGAGGTCCTGTTAAACCTATTACATGTACATTTAATTTATGCAAACGAGCAATGACTTCTCTAACTGTAAGATCTGGCATAAGAAATAGAGCAAAAACAAAGCTCTTCAAATGTTCTGGTGTCTCTCTCAGTACTTTCCATCCTGGGAATGCCATGATTAATTAGCCAGTTCCAATGGTCAGGTCATGCCATTATAGGCATTGTTTTGCCTTTGCCACCCATTATGATAATTATGGTAACTATGCTCATCTGGCCTTCTGATAGTTTTAGTGTCAACTTGACACACCTGGGTTGAGGGAGCCTCAACTGGGGAATTGGCTCCATTGGACCAGACTGTGGCCACGTCTGTGGAGTATTGTCTTGATTGTTGAGCAATGTGGGAGGGCCCAGCCCACTTTGGGTGGTGCCACCCTGGAAAGGTTGTTGTGTAGTGTATAAGAGGTCAGGCTGGGCACGGGCCATGAGAGCAAGCCAGTGAATAGCTTCCTCCATGGCCTGTGCTTCAGCTCCTGACTCCAGGTTCCTGCCCTGAGTTCCTGCCTTAGGCTCCCTAAGTGATGAACTGTGACCCAGGAGATGTGAGCTGAATAAACCCTTTCCTCCCCAAGTTGGTGTCAGTCAGAGTGTTTTGTCACAGCAATGGAAGAGAAACGAGGACACACTCTTTCTTTCTTTCTTTCTTTCTTTCTTTCTTTCTTTCTTTCTTTCTTTCTTTCTTTCTTTCTTTCTTTCTTTCTTTCTTTCTTCCTTCCTTCCTTCCTTCCTTCCTTCCTTCTCTCTCTCTCTCTCTCTTTCTTTCTTTCTTTCCTTTCTTTCTTTATTGAGGCACCACCTCATGTAACTCCATTGGCTGAGAATAGTCTTGAATTCCTGATTTTCCTGTCTCAGTCTCTCAGATACTGGGATTACAGGTACACCGGATTATACTTATTTAGAATTTTTTTCTCGGCACTGGAGATTGAACAATGGGTGTTGTATACGACATGCAGATCCCTGATACTGAGGTATATCTTCAGTCTTCTAGTACCTGTGTTGCCGGAGATTATACACAGTGCCCTCTGCATGCTAGACGAGTGCTCTGCCATTGAACTACTCTTCCAGCACAGTTTTGTTGTTTGTAGTATACCTTTTCCATGTATATGTGTGTATAGTATGTGTGTGTGCATTTGTATATGGACACACGCAAGTGAACAGATGTATATACAGGCTCATAGTCTACATGGCAGTGTAGATTCCCTCACTCTACAATATTTATTGGGGCAGGATCCCTTAACTGAACTGAAGGCTGACCAATATGGGCTAGAGTAATTAGCTAGCTTGTTCAGGTGGGATATCTATCTCTGACTTCCAGGTGCTGGAATGGCAAGCAGGCCACCACACTTCTTTGGTATTTATTATGTCCATGCTGAACTCCGGTTCTCACTCACAAACTGCGTGCTTTATTCACTGAGCCACCTTTTCAGCAACTTACTGTGCATTTTATGAAACACTTTAAAGATAAATGATAACAAATAAAATTAAAATCACAATATTCAGAGTATCCTAAAGACCTTATCACCAAGGTTATAAGCTATGTGGTATAGACTCTTGATATCCTAAAGAATTAATATGGAGAATAACTGATTGTTTTATAAAAAAGCATTAAGTTTTACATTGATGCATTCTTTATCATATTCAATAAGTTTTATTGTTGGTGGAAAATCTCCAAATACATTGCTTATTAGTACAAACTTTGATTTAGATATTTTACTTTCATAGATATTTTAGTGGGTGAGAGAAAACTTTTCATCAAAAATATGTTTGGAACCTGATATTTTGGTAAATATTATATGGAGAGATACAGTCCTTTATTCTTTTGGAACTTTCTGCAGGTTAAAATACATTGAATGCATGCACACTAGTTCTGAATATGCCTTCTCATTTAAGAAATGTGCTTTCTGGCTGGGCGTGGTGGCGCACACTTTTAATCCCAGTACTCGGGAGGCAGAAGCAGGTGGATTTCTGTGAGTTTAAGTCCTGTCTACACAGTGAGCTCCAGGCCAGCTGGGACTAAAGAGAAACCCTGACTCAAAAAGATAAAAAAAAAAAAAAAAGGAAATGTACTTTCTGGCTAGGTCTTGGATAACTGGACCTTATATATTTCTGTTCTTATAAAATTATGCACTTTCTATAAAGGAAAGATGCTGGTCCTTGTAAAGGTAAGGGTGACATTATAAAAAGCTACCAGCATTTCTTACTGAGTATTTAATAAAGACCTGTTTGAGCATTAGCTGTTCAAGATTCAAAAATTTCCATGACATACTAGTAATCCCAAAAGATGAACAACCCTCTGTGTTCTCAGTCCTGTGTCATTTAACGTATCTAGTTTTAAAAGGTAATCAATCATGCCTTAAGAGAGAGATGTGCCATTTCAAAAATAGTCTGACTAATCTGTTTAAGGGAATAAAAGCTGTGAGAAAGATTAAAATGGAAATTGTCTAGAACTCTAGATGGAGTAACTAGCCCTTTAAGTGCCACAGGGTTAGTTCTGCATATAGATATATCAGCAGTGTCATTATAAGTAAATGCATCATTGCAATTTACATATATCAGAATATTTAAGGTGCTAAAGACATACTGGCAGGGAAAATCACCTGAAATAAGAGAACTTAAAGGAGATACAGACAGTGTGAGCTTAACACCAAAGATAATCCATCTATAGAGTAGGACATCTTTGTAACTGAAATCTCAGTATCCAAGACAGTCTATGAATCAGCAGTCTGAAAAGATTTAGACGGCCTATTCACTTTGAATCAAATCCATGTTGTGAATTCATTAAACTTAATGACAAATGTTGAATAAGATTCATCATTAAAACAAATAGATGTAAGAGGTTTAGAGGTTGTTTTATTTTTTTTCAAAAGGAGAAAGAATTTTGTTAAGGAAAATGTTTGCATTTGCATTTAATTTCCCAGCTGTGTTTTAGTATCATTGAAAGAATTAAAATAAAGTAATATTAACATTTCTGGGAACTAATCCCAGACACCCACATAATCCTTAAGGCAAAGAAATAGAAGCTAGTCATGTCATTAGGAAGAGAAATGAAATAAAAAATACATTTAAAAACCCTTTTCATTTATATTTGCATGTATATTATACATAAAATGAAGATATTATCTCTCCCTAGTTATAATGTAATTCACTGGATATCCTTTGAGCCTTTTACAGACTAAATTACTTTGACCCCTGGTTCATCCTTATAATCATACCTGGCCATGATATTTCCATTAAATCTTTGCAAAATATTGTTACATTCTCTATTTCCTTTAGAATATTTTTTTTTTTTGGTCTTTTCGAGACAGGGTCTCCCTGTAGCCCTAGCTGTTCTGGAACTCACTATGTAGACCAGGCTGGATTTGAGCTCACAAAGATCCGCCTGCCTCAGCCTCCCAAGTGCTAGGATTAAAGGAGTGCTAGAATCTTTTAAGAAATATTTTATTGCTTTTATTTTATGTTTATGACTGTATTGCCTGCATATATGTGAGTGCACCCATGTCATACAATGCCAAGGAGGTCAGAAGAGGCCTTCGGATCCCCTGGAACTGGATTTAAGGATGGTTCTTAGCTACCATGTGGGTGCTGGGAATCCAACTCATGTCCTCTTTAAGAACAGTCAACTCTCTGAACAGTGGAGCCATTTCTGTAGCCCCTCTTGTAGAATCTTTTAAAGGAAGAGGATAACAATATATTTCTATTCAATAGTTTTAGTCCACAGGAAAGCTGGTCAACATGAAAGGCTGTTTTCATCTGTTCTTTCTTACTTTAGTTTTTGACATAATATAAATGCTTACCTACTTATGATTTCAAAGTTTTGAACATGTGAGCCTGAGACTTGACTTTACCAGATAACTCAGAGGTTATTTGGGTGACTAGAAGAAATCTGGTTATGAGGTATGAAATGATCATTTCCTGCTTCAACTTGAGCAGTTTAATTTTCAAACTTTCTTGTCTTTAAATGTTAGGCGCAGGAAGCTGTGTGTATTTGATATGCACAACTGGATGAGTTAGACATAAATGCACACAGAATGATGATCATAAGAATTTTACAAACATCTCCAGCACACCTGAAAGCTTCTTCTTGGGCTCTTTATTATTAATTTTTATTTGCTTATTTCTTGAATGGTGAGGCATGTCTAGACTCTCTCCCCTCTTAACTAGACTGACATAGGAGGATCAAGTTTGGCCTGAACTTATCAGTGGATTCAAGGATGCCTGGCCAACTCAGTACCTTGAAATAAAAATTTTTGAAATGCTAATGATACAACTTATTCGTAGAGCATTTTCCCAGGATGCAAAAGACTCTATGTTGAATCCTCAATACTGAAAAAATAAGGTGATGGTGGAATCCAAAACCACAAGTATAGTAGACATCCTGGTACTAACCAACTTACTTTAAATAAAACAAACCGGGGCTGGAGAGATGGCTCAGTGGTTAAGAGCGCTGACTGCTCTTGCAGAGGACCCGGGTTCGATTCTCAGCACCCACATGGTGGTTAAGTACCTTCTTTGACTCCAGTTCCAGGGGAATCTGACGCAAAATAAATAAATAAATAAATAAATAAAAATAAAACGAACCTACTTCAGGCACCAGGGAGGGCACAAAATCTGCTCCTCTCCTCTTCCAGATGCGGAGTTGGTCTTTGGTCCATCAACTCTTACCAGCAGCCTACCCTCAGTCTCAGGAAAGCAATAAATGACAACACTGACAGTGCTCTCAGGATACACAGTTTATGTCGGATAGTGAAAACCTGGTATTACTCCAGTGCTTAGAAAATATATTTTGTATGATGGGAGTCAAGTCCACTAAATTAGTGTAATCTTATTCATGAGTCTCTTGCAGATTCCCTTTCTGTTCAATACTGAAAAGTTGATTGAAAATCGAAACTCACTGAAAAGGTTCCAAAGAGTAGCATCAGAGGTTGCTGCTTGGGACACCCAGCACTGTCTTTCTAGAAGAAAACAGAAATGGAAATTGGGATGAACACAGCTGCTTCTGTTTTGTATGTGAGATAAAAATGAGTTTGTATTATTATAACAGCTTTGGTTTTTATGTACTTAACTTTTGAAGTTGTAGAGGTGAATATATAATCACAGGACATGTATTTTTCTTAGTCTAAAATTAAGGAAATAGTTTTTTTTAAACACGTTTTAAATATTTTAATTTATTTTTTATGTATGAGTGTACTTTTTACAGGTAGGTTTGTGCACCCGTGTCATGCAATGCCACAGAAGTCAGAAGAGGGCGTCGGATTCCCCTGGAACTGGAGTTAAAGACATTTCTCAGCCGCCATCTGGGCGCTGGGGATTGAACCCGGGTCCTCTGCAAGAGAAGTTGGTGCTCTTAACTGCTAGGCCATCTCTCCAGCCCCAGGTTTTCACATATTAAATTGTAAGTCAGAAATCATTCCACTAATGAGGGGCTCAGTATCGTATGGTTTGACTGTAAAATGTTCCCCTAAGCTTATGTGGTTGAGCACTGGGTCCTTAGCTAGTAGTGCTTTTTCTGGAAGGTTGTGTAAACTTTAGAAGTCCCAGACTCACTGAAGGAAATGAGTTACTGGGGTGGGCCCTCCAGCTTGACAGCCTGATCCCACTTCCTGTTATTTCTTTGCTTCCTGACCGTATGTACAATGGAACCAGTTACCTCCTGGCCCTCCTGCCATGCACTCCAACTCCTGGTGTACCTTACGCCCATACACAGTAAGCCAAGATAAACCTTTCATCCAAGTTGTGTCTTTTCAGGTGTTTGGTCACAGCGACAGAGGTAAATAATGCATAGTCAATGTGTTTGGGTTCTTGCTTATTTTGCTATTTTCTCTGCTTTTCTCTTTTCTTTCCTTGCTTTTCAGAGCTTTAAAGTGCCCATAAAATCATTCCTCCTCATGGGTACATTGTATCTTAATCTTTATTTTCTCCCAAATTTACGGTTAAGCTGCTTAATTTCTGGGCTTTCTCATTAGCTTCTTGTTTTTTTTCAATGATGTTTTCAAGATCACTCTGAGAATATTACAGACAGAGGTAAAATGAGCCTGTCCTGGTAATACCGCCCTTCACAGGGCAGTTACTGAGCTGACACAAATTCTCAGAAGCATTGATTTTAGAATTTGAGGATCTCAATAATTGTGGACACTGGTGTAGGGGGAAGGTCATATGTGACAAATTTGGGTAAATTTTGAGAAGTTGCTATTTTATTATTTTTTTTATTTTTTTTAATTTTTTAAATTTTATTTATTTCTGTATGTGTATGAATGTACTGTTTGCATGCAGGTCTGTGCACCCGTGTCGTGCAATGCCGCGGAGGTCAGAAGAGGGTCTCAGATTCCCCTGGAACTGGAGTTCTCCTGGAATTGGAGTTTCAGACGGTTCTCGGCCGCCATGTGGGTGCTGGGGATTGAACCCGGGTCCTCTGTAAGAGCGGTCGGCGCTCTTAACCGCTAGCTTCCATGTCCTTCTTAGTCCCATTGAAGATGGCTATGAACCTAACAGTCCACACTGCTATCATGGATTGCAGATGCACGATAGACAATAGAGCTTTAATTTATATGCACTGGGATTGTGAGTTTTGGTATGGACCTAGCTCATAACTTCCTGAGCAGCATCACTAAAGCATTCTATTGGACCAGAACTACTGTTTTACAAAGGCCAAAGAAGTAGCAATTATTAATGAACCTGTTATGAAGAGAGATAGGAAATTTCCTATGAAATATCAGTAAACCAAGTCCAGCATATAGTAAAATGATTATATTCCACAACCAACAAGGGCTTATCCAGGAAACGCAGGGTTCATGTTAATATTGTTGTGTGGTTTGAGAAAAAAATATCTCCATAGGCTTATGTGTTTGAATGCTTGCTCTCCAGTTCGTGGCAGTGTTTGGAGAAATTATGGAACCTTTCTGAGTTGCAGCCTTGATGGAGGAAATGTATCACTGCAGGCAGGGTTAGTGGGTTTATAACCTTACCCCACTTCCTTCTTCCTGTGTGTGGCTGAAATGTGATCTCTTTGCTTCCTTCTCCTGAATTCTCTGCAATGACTTCAGTCCACTTTTTGGAAAACTTTTTTTAGTCATCTCTTTAAAGGCCTATCTCATATTATAGGCATTTTCTGATGTACTGAGGGGCTAGGGTTTCAAAATACAAATTTTGAGAGCATATAATTCAGTCCATAGTATGCAATTACACACGTGAAAATAAAGTAATATTTGTGCCAAGAGACTTAAGGAAAATCAATTCTATATACACCAACTCTATATTCCAATAAATATAGAGAAAGCATTTGACAACAGTCAGCCACTTTTATGATTAAACAAATATAGCGAGTTAGGAATAGATGGAATTTTCTCAACATTATAAACAACATTGACTGACATCACACAGTTAACATTACTGTTAGCATTAACAGAGTCTACAGTAATCAGGGGTTAAAGACTGAAAGCTTTCCTGTTGATATCAGAAGCAAGAAAAACATTGCCCGCTACTGCTGTTTATTATTATACTAAAAGGCATATGTAGGAAGGATGGCATGGTTCTAGGGAATAAAGAACTACAATCTTCTGTATGCTTTGACTTTAATATGTGAAAAATTGTGAATAATTTTCAGAAATAGCTGTGCAAGTAATTAACAAATTAACACACTTACAGAAGAAAAATTTAACACATGGGTTTGGGAGATGTTTGTATTGTTAAGGAGGCAATTATAGGCAACCTAATCTGAAAATTGAATTCAGTTCCTACCTAAATTTGAGTTCTTTTATCCTAAAATATTCTTCAAATTTAAATGGATTATAAGCATTTCACAAAATATAATAACAACTTTAAAAGAAACAGATTGTGCATGCAGACTTTTCCATTTTAAAGCACTTAAGCTATTAAAAGTGTGGCACTGACCCAAGATAGGCTCGTAGACCAAAGAGATGGAAAAAAAAGTCCATAAATGCCTGAATATCTGGGGCCAATTGATTTTGAATAGTGCCAAGGAAAGACAGAATTGTATTAAGAAATGCTCTGAGGGGGCTGGAGAGATGGCTTAGCAGTTAAGAATGCCGACTGCTCTTGCAGAGGACCCGGGTTTGATTCACAGACGCACATGGCGGCTAAGAACTGTCTTTAACTCCGGATCCAGGGGAATCCGATGCCCTCTTTTGACCTCCGTGGCATTGTACGACATGGGTGCACCAACCTACATGCAGACAGTACACTCATACACATAAACTATTAATCAATCAATCAATAAAATACAATAAAAATGCTCTGAGGCAAGGGGTGAGGTAGGTGTGAGAGAATGAAATTGGATCTGTTCCTCGTCCCCTACAAAAAAAAATATTTCAGTGGGTCAGTGGGCTGTAATTTTAAAGGTATTAGAAGAAAATGTAGGTGCTAACATTTATAATCTTGAATGTCACAGTGTATCTTTATTTAAAAGTCATTTGATTTTAATTTAATTAATTAACTAATTAGGGTTCCTCACAGATAGATCTCAGGGTATCACACATGCTTTAAAACACATATCTTTGCCAGTAAGCTACACTATCAGCCCTGTGATAACTGTTCTGTGTGTAGGTGTATAGGTGTTTATGTGTGAAAAAAATGTATATGTACATATGCTAAACTCTGTAATAAAACTGTACTCACAGGACTTGAATGAACATTTATCCATTTATGCAAAAAGGCATGTAAATGACCAACAAGCACATGAAAACATGTTCAACATAATTAATTTTTAGAGAAATTCTATTTAAACTCTAAATTCTATAACACGTCACCCCTGCTCTGATTGTTGTAATAAAGAATAGAAAATAATTTGACAATATGCTGAGAAATTGGAACTATTAAAGGATTACCAGTGGAAAGTTAAACTGCGCAGGCATTTAAAAATGTTGGGTGGTTCCTGATGAAGTTAAATCATTACCATATACCCAGCAATTATACTTCTATTTTCAATTTTTAGGAATGGAGAATAGACATTCCTAAAATCACTTTTTCATGAAAGCTCATAGCAGCCCCATTCACAAATAGAAATATTGTAGAAATGGTCTGAATGTTCACCTACAATTTCACACTTAACATGATTTCAGTGTATACATACAAGAAAATGCATATCATTCAGCTATAATGAATGAAATCATGATTTCTGCTATATTTAACAAGTGTATCTTGTTAAATAAAACTAATAGAAATGTCATCTATTGAATTGCATCTTCCCAAGGGAGTGGTCAGATGAGGCTATTGCATAGACTCCAACAGCAGATGAGTGTTGCCAAGAGCAGATATCTGGCCATAAGGGATGGCTGCTGGTGTTCTGCTACAGTCATAACACAGTTTGTAACTACAGAGAGGTGGGGTCAAACAGTGTTGTGAAGGCACAGAAACACATGAATAATGTTTCTTTTTATTGTCTTTTCCAGACAGGATCTCCTTGTAGCCCCAGGAATGCACTGTCCTGGAATGCACTCTATAGACCTGCCTTTGCCCCCTGAGTGCTAGGATTAAAGGCATGTGCCGCCATGCCCAGCTGAATTATGTATTTTTAAATCATAAATTAATCATCAATTGTTTAAAAGTCTTGTAATATAGCCAGGTGTGGTGGTGCATGCCTTTAATCCTAGCACTTGGGAGGCAGAGGCAGGTGAGTTCAAGGCCAGCCTGATCTACAGAGTGACTTCCAGGACAGCTGGGACTACAGGGAGACCCTGTCTCGAAAAAAAACAAATACTTTGGAATACAGCTATATATGAATCTATAAGTTTTACCTCAGCTTTCCTTATAGACATGTAGAAGTGCAAAAGAGAATATCTGAAATTAAATTTAAGTATATGAATCTATAAGTTTTACCTCAGCTTTCCTTATAGACATGTAGAAGTGCAAAAGAGAATATCTGAAATTAAATTTAAGTAGATTTTATGTAAATACTTACATAAAATTATTTAATATTTGATTTCTATGATATTTTAATTGTTTTGTATTGTCTGTTGAATCAAATGTTTATTTTATAATCACAGCACACAGCAACTCAAAATAGCTATATTGCAAGGGCTGAGCGTTCACAAAAGACCCTTGTCCACTGTTCTGGAATATACTTTAGAAACTGAAATTACTATTAATAAAATTTTGCTAAAGTTTTCTTTTTATAAGGAAAAAGTTAACTTCTGTAGTATGTATTTTATATGGAAGTTTTTACATATGAGAAGAAGAAGTCAGTACCTTATTATGGGAAAATAAAGTGGATTTTCTTAGGCAAACAATCTTATTTCTGTGAAAAGTAGTTCCCATCGTTTGCTATAATATTGACTTATAAACCACTAATATTCTCTGTGTTATGAACAGAGTACACATAGCTGTGCACTGGTGTAAGTGCTTCCCAACCAAGCCTAGGGCTGGATGAAATGAACTAGCTCATGACTTTGCTTATTTGAAATTAACTATAAATAATAAGGCTAGTAAAATAAGTATGAAACAGGGCTTAAAAAGTCAATTATGCACGACACGGGTGCGCAGACCTGCATGCAGACAATACATTCATACACATAAAAATAAATAAATAAATAAAAATTAAAAAAAAGTCAATTATTATTTGTAAATGATGCAAATGCTTATCTAGAGAGACTAAAAGATCTCAGTGTAAAATCATTATAATTAAAATGTCCTTAGTTTAAGGAGGAATAGAAAAGGAATAATATTTCTGAGTTCAACATAAAGATTAGAAAACACTATGAAGGACAATACTGACTGAATTAAGAGTCTAATTAAATATCCTCAATTAACTTTCCTTTAACTATAAACAAAAAAGTTCCATGTAATTTTAAGCATATAAGAATATTTCTAAATATGAGTAACCACAATAGCTTTTAAAGATGTGATCAAATTTAAATGGCCTTACTGACTTTACCAGTGTTTAAAAGTATTGTAAATTTCTTTTCCTATTAAATGAGGGCTGGCACTGGTGCTGGATATGAACAGTTAAATGTTTTAGAAAAAAAATTCTATTGAATGGATGGCACAAGGTATATTTGTTTACCACTGAAGAGATATTTTTCCCCTGGGAATATATATTGTGTGTATGAAGAGGCTGAGAGATGCTGTGCGTCCCACACCCCGAGGACTAGGAGCATCACCTTTGTGTCCTTCCACTGGACCCTGCTATTTCCCTTGGCTCCCTCACAGTATACCCTGTGCATGGACCAGTAAATCCAGGAACATGAAAGTCCAGGAGAATAACTGCCTAGCTGATAAAAGGCTGAATAGCTGAGCTACATTGGCATCAGCGAATGCTGTGATATTCACTTTAACCCTTTATTATAGAAAAACAGCTAAAAATTTAAATGTACATAATTTTTCAACTAAAAATGTACAAGCATCTCAAAAATCACAAAAATAGGAGAGAGAGAGAGAGAGAGAGAGAGAGAGAGAGAGAGAGAGAGAGAATATATCAAGAAGGGAAATTGAGGAAAGTAGTGAGAGGCAAGGATCTTAGGTCTCTGGTGACATTGTCAAGGCAGCTTTAGGCTTCTCTGTACCTGAATGAATAAGACCTTATTTTGTTCATGCTTTTATACAGGATGCTAATTCAAATTATTGTGAAGGTTGTCTGTTTAAAATGACATTTTATTCTTATATTTTATGTCAAATTTATATGTAGTGATTAAAAAATAAAACAAAAAAAGAAACTATTAGAACATAACAAATGTGTTTAATCCCAGCTAGAAAATAGTTTTATGTAAGGAAAGGAATAACGTGTGACAAATACGGAAGCCTGTCTGTTAATGAAATATATGTTATAAACATTATTCTGCAGCATAAACTGCCAGCAATGCTATTTGCAACATGTTGGCAGATAAATACTAATCTATTTATTATGGCATATGTTTCATTTTAACATATGCATAAATATACTTAATGTGTAGATGTGCATATACTGGATGAGTTTTCATATAGGTATACATATATTCACATACACATTTAACAAAATTTAAAACCCATTATAAAATTGTTATATGCATATGTATGCATAAAATAAAATTGTTATATGCATATGTATGTATATATATGTGTGTGAATATATTATATTTTACAGGTTCTCACCATTCTCTTTTTCTTCCTTTTTATTATTTATTTCATATATGTATGTATATAACGAGCTTTGATCAAATCCATCCCAGCTTCTTCTTCCCCTACCTACTTTATCACATACAATCCCACTTCTTATGTTCTGTTTAAAGCTTAAGGATTCCACTTAGTTCTGCCTATCTGTGCATTGGTGTAGGACCATCTTTTAGAACATGAGTAGCCCCTCTGGATCAAATCCCTGATGAAAACTGCCTCTCCCTCCCCAGAAGCCATCAATTGCTAGTAACTCCTTAGCTGGGGTGGGGCTGCATGCCAGCCTCTCTCCTCTAGTTTGGAAATTTGGCTGGCTTGATCTCTCCCAGGTCTTAAATACATAATGTAATCACAGCCACTGTGAGCTCACATGTATAACAAACTTATGATGTGACAACTTCTACACGTGTTTTTGTTTTCTCTCAAGCACTATAAGTATTTCAGCTTATAAAATATCAAAAAGCTAATGTGTAAGATGAAACAAATCATATTAATAGTTCTCATCTTGGAGAAAATCTAGTAGTTCCAGGTCCAAATTTCTGCAGATACAGTCATAGTAGTACATACAAAATGATGATTGCTCTTATTTGCTGAAATAATTTGCCAATATATCTATGCATCTTAAAAATATTAACTTTAGCCTTTTAGTTCCTGTTTTAAAATAAGAAAGAAATAATAGAGGGCAAATATGTTATCACAAGAATGCACCTTATTGTGTTGTATTTATTCCCCTAGGAAGGAATATTTGAATAAATTATATATAGTTCATACGGTATGGCAGTAAATTAAAAAAAATATGTGTATGAGTGTATTTCCTGCACTTATGTGAGTGCACCCATGTTATGCAATGCCATGGAGATCGGAAGAGGAGATCACTTCCCCTGGAGCTGGAGTTATAGATGGTTTGTAGCTGCCATTTAGGTGTTGGGAATCAAACGCTGGTCCTCTGTAAGAACAGTTGGTGCTCTTAAATGCTGAGCCATTTCTCCAGTTCCTAAAATTTTGTTTTGTTTTGTTTTTCTGTTGTTTTTTATAATTACTTTATTTTTTTCATTTTTTAACAATAAGTAATAATTTATGAGTACAAGCATCCTTCATGTAAAACCAATTTGCAAGCAGTTGTGGGCAAACCCACACAGCCCATGGCTCCCACCATCCAGCTGGGGCGGGCTTGTATGTTCAGTCAAGTTGATCAGATGAGTGTCCAGTCTATATTGCTGTAGTTTCACCATTCACCCCAATCGCAGCCCTTACATTCTATCACGCCCCTCTTCCGCAGTTTGTTCCCTAGGCTTAGAAAAGGGGCACAGGTGGACGAGAAGCAAAACAGTCTACTTTCTCTGGAGCTGTTGTCTTGGACTCTGGTCAATTCTGGCTATTTCCTTTCATGCGCTGACGGTTTGTCCAGGAATGACCTTTCAATCCTACTAATGAAGCACAAGCACTTAGATATATAGGTATTTAAACAGTACTAATTGTTATGGTAGGTTACTTTGGTAAAGACACAGATGTTTGGATGGTATGTTAATCCATGAATTACATTTTTTTCTGTAAAATATGACAGGTTCTTACTGTGGCTTATAACATCTCCTAACCACTAGAGGATGTAAGCTTGTGGCATCAGCCATGTTGATGGTTTTTAAACAGGGTCTCCCTAGTCACACACTGCCAGGAAGTCAGGATGTGATTCAGGGTGGCCTGGATCTCAAGGAGACCAACCTGCCTCTGTCTCCCTAGGGCTGGGATTAAAGGTGCATCATGCCATGCCCAGCATGGTATTCATGCTGTAGTGATTGTCACAAAAAGATTGACATGTTTGCAAATTCTACTTTTTGCCAGGACTCAGCCTTCAGGCCTAGTCAGCTCTGCTCTGCTCGCATGCTCTTGATCAGGCTGAAGTACACTAGTTTTGAAATCTGTTTAATACACTTCTATTTATAAAGCTTCCTAGTAATCATAAATAGATTTAGCATCCATTAATACCTATCCATCCAGTCATACAAGTAGCCTGAATGAAATTTGCAAATATCCAGTGATGACTGTTACATTGTTTTCTAAATTTTATATTACTCTTATTTTTTTATAATGTTTTTTTTATTTGTATCTGTTCAATTTCCTTTTATGATGGAGGCAACAAAATAAAACAAAAAGAGCAATGGTGCCCCAAAGAATTTGTTTTAAATCACAGAATTTAAACATTTTCAGTGAGATCATTTCTATTGTATGCAGATTAGCTGAAGCTAAACACATACAAACACACACACACATTAATATGGCTGCACAAACACAGACAATTATTTATCTATTCATAAATCCAGCTCTGGATTTAGCTGCTTCATTAATTGATTTCCATAGTTACTCATACACAGTGGAGCCTTGGTTGGATGTTATAAATCTGTTTGATTTCTACTCGCATCTTTACATACTTATCCTTGTACTGATGTACGTCACTGAACCTATTTAATGTGTTATTCTTTCTTTAATTCCAGAAAGAGACTTACAAGCAGTAGAGAGTAGAATACAGAATTGCTATGATTTTTTGCTATTTTCAGCCTTTCAATATTTCATATTTTCTGTCCTTCATTATGTTTCTTCTGGTGTTTCCTAGAATTTTAAGTTTTGTGTCTTGGTGTTTAATTTTTTAAAAATTTCCTACGTATGACTGTTTTGCCTACAAGTATTTAAGTACACTTTATGTGTGCAATATCAATAGGGGTCAGAAGAGGGGTCATAACTCTTGGAACTGGAGTGATGGATGGTTGTTTCCAAACCCAGGTTCTCTGCAAAAGGCTTTGAAATTCTAGCTCTAGATTCCACCCTATAGGTATATATAATACAACTGCTTTTTTGAGACTCACAGGTCAAAAATAAAAACCTAAAATAAAAAAGGGGGATATAGATAGATATGAAAACTTTTTGTCAAAAAACCTTGCAATCCAAATTTTAAAACTAACTATGGGAAAGGATTTGTATGTTCCAACGGGCCAGAGTATCACCAACTTAATGGCTGAGAAAGAAAATGCAGCTTTGCAGTGAGTAGGATGGTACCAGAAAGTGCCAGCAGAAGGATTGACTCCTCTGGGCATTGAAGGGAAGAAATGCCTCAGATTGCTGCAGACATCAGGCCCCTCTCTGGATCCTACTAGTAACAACGATTTTTAATGAATCCTAATGAAGCTTACCTTCTAGGTGCCGCAAAGGTTTTAATACACGAGACTTTCTTAACTCCCACCCATAGAATAAGGAGAAATATGATGATGATGAGGTTGTTCTCCAGCTGTAGATTGGAGCCAGCTGTTATAGAGGTATACTTTTGTAAAATCAGTAAAACTGCCTTCTTTAATTGACTAATGGACATAGAAACTGTGAAAAGGATTATTCTCTATTCAGAACCAAATATAATGCTAAAGTATCCTTAAGCTATGCACTTAAGCAAAATATATTAATACAGGAGCTCTGACATCAACAATGGATTATTCTACCAAGGAGATGTTGGCCAGGGGATCCAAGCCCCCACAAAATGTAAAGGCTCCTTGCCTCCAAACTGGGATATCTGCAGGAAGAGAGGCGATAAGGCCCTGCTGTTGAAGACCTGATATAAACATGGGAAAGATGTATGGAGACCGCACTTGCAAGTATACAGATGGTCTCTGGAATGCCAGAGAGTGTTACCAAAGGCCACTAAACCAATAAAGCAAATATAGGTCTCCTTGAGTCAAGCAAGACTCCTCCGTCAGCACCAGCTACACCTCATCTGCCTGGAAATACTGTGCAGCAGTGGCAGCCATCTGTCTGTATATCCCAAATCTAATTGGCTATTAGCTCTCTCCTTGGAGGAATAACCCACAGCTGTTGCCACAAGATTACATCCTCTAATGGTTAGGAGATGTTATAAACCACACGAAGACCCTGTCATACTTAACAGAAGAAAATGTAATTCATGGATTAACATACCATCCAAACATCTGTGTCTATAACAAAGTAACCTACCATAACAATTAGTACTGTTTAAATACCTATATATCTAATTGCGTGTGCTTCATTAGTAGGATTGAAAGGTTACGCTTGGACAAGCTGGCAGCCCATGAAAGAAAACAGCCAGAATTGACTAGAGACCAAGACAACAGCTCCAGAGAAAGTAGACTGTTTTGCTTCTCATCCACCTGTGCCCCTTTTCTAAGCCTAGGGAACAATCTGCGGAAGCGGGGGCACGGTAGAATGTAAGGGCTGCGATGCGGGTGAATGGTGAAACTACAACAATATAGACTGGACACTTATTTGATCAACTTGATTGAGCATACAAGCCCCCCACTGCTGGATGGTGGGACCCATGAGCTGTGTGGGTTTGGGCACAACTGCTCGCAAATTGGTTTTACATGAAGGATGCTTGTACTCACAGATTATCACTTAATGTTAAAAAAAATGAAAACAAAACAAAACAAACAAACAAAAAAAGAAATTCTAGCTCTCTACTCTCCAGCATGAGAAGTGATACATATTTTGCTTCTCATCTCACAGACTGAGATCTTAGTTCTAAGCATTCTTAATATATTATTTTCACAAGTAAATACTTTCTAAAAATGTTTTGTAAGATGAAAATGCTATATTTTAAGTATCCTTTATGTCATTATAAAGTTACCTTTATATCATGAAATTACATTTGATTGAATGCTCATAAAAAATTGGAAAAAGGGGCTGGAGAGATGGCCTGGTGGTTAAGAGCGCCAGCTGCTCTTGCAGAGGACCCGGGTTCAATCCCCAGCACCCACACGGCAGCTGAGAACTGTCTATAACTCCAATTCCAGGAGAACTCCATTTCCAGGGGAATCTAACACCCTCTTTTGACCTCCTCAGCATTGCACGACATGGGTGCACAAACCCTGCATGCAAGAAAAAAAAAAAAAGGGAATAGACATGTGTTTCAGGCCAGGTTTAGTACTACTGCAAAGGTTTTGGAATAAAAGCTCAGTGATGGTAAAACCTTTTGAATTTCACAGTTGTCTATTTATACCAGAAGAACATGAAGCACCCAGTGTATGCTCAGAAAATACTTTCAAATGGACGAAGAGATTGTGTTGATTTATTATTTTCACTTTATTAGTAAAGCAATGTTTATTTTAATCTTTTCTTATTTGTTAGGTTATTTTCCATATAGTTGATAAATATTCATTAAAATGTATTATATACCTCCCACCAGCTTTTCATCAAGCTCTCTTTTTCTCCCTTTTTCTCCCTGCATTTCTGTGCTTTGGTCATGTGTGTTGAACCTCTTTCTCAGGGTAGCATAAAAGCTATTTATATTCTAGGGGTCTGGCAGGATGTGAGTTGAATTCCATACTCCCTCTGGTAACTAATAGCTGTATGATCTTAATCAAATTACATAATTATTTTCTGTTTCATTATTTTAATGTCAAAATGAAAGACTAATTTTATTGCATTGAAAAAATGTATTTTATTAATTACTTTATGTGTATGAGTGTATTGTGTGCATGTGTGCAAGTGTACCTACATTATGCAGTGCCTACAGATGTCAGAACAGGGCCCTGGAACTGGAATTATGAATGATTGTTAGCTGACATGTAGGTCCTAGGAGAGAGCATGTCCTCTGCAAGAGCAGAGAGTGATTTTAACTCCTGAGTTATCTTTTCATCCCCATCTATTGCATATTTTTGGAATGAAATAAATCGAAATTAGCATAGCAAAAATGTAGCATGTAACAAATAGTAAAAATTACAAGTATGTTAGCACTCATTTTTACTTGTGATGTTTATGCACTAATGATGTACTATTTCATAAGAGCTAATTTTCAGCTCTTTTGAATGCTAATTTTGTTTTTAAATTTATATGGTGAATTTAAAAAATTTTACAGAGGTATAACCTTGAAAGACTACTCAAGCTCTCTGATACCTAATTCATCATCAACCAAATGAGGGTGACAGTACTAATTTCAATATTTACTGGTATTTAGTACTAACCTGAAGACTTTAATGTCTATCATATATATGGCTTAGTAAATTTAAATTATTATAATTACTGTTGTTTTGAAAGTTATGGTTCTCTAAAATTGATTTTAGGTATGAAGATAAAACATAATATTTCTTATGTATTACATTCTGTTTCTTTTTACTTTTGTCTCATGTAGCAAAATCCTCTACAATAAAAGGCACAATATATTTCTAAGTGGTGTTCTCTCGCCAATACTCTTCAATTTGTCTCTTTCTCTTGCCAGTCCTTCTGTATATTTCCTTACATTTATCTAAATTAAATCTTCTATGTTGCTGTTTTCCCATGTCTCACATTTCATCATCGGAAACCTACACCTTCCACTGGGTTTGTAGTTTCTTTTGAAGATAGATCTGTAGTTCTGATAAAGGCTTACTCTTAGTTCTGTTGATGAAACTTGATAACAGAACTCTCTCATAAATCCAACTTGACTCTTTTAATTGCAACACTATCTGTATAGTCAGTGATTTATTTGTGCAGTTTATATTAGAAACAACAGTGAAAAGGGTGGAGACAATCCTGAAGGATAAGGGCACTGTGAACGGTACAGATTAGCTTACTGCTTTTTCTTTCTCTACTTCCTTTTACTTCCTTTTAGCCTTTCTGAGTCTTAGTGTCTAATAAATAAGGACACAGTTTTTAGACAGTAATTTGTTTTTCTTGATGAGGAAAAAGCAAGAGAATAAGTTTATCATTATTCCTTTATTCCAGACCTTCAACCCTTCTATTAAGGCCTTTAATTAAATTAATTCCTGTACAGGTGGCTTATGTAACTTTGCCATTAGTACTTTTAAATCTGTGCACTTTAAATCTTAATACTTAACTTCATATTTGATTTATTAATATATATATAATAAGTCAAATAATGACATACTTATCATAGTATACTTTTGCATGTGCATAGACATTGTATTTATCAGTTGATTTATAGTGTCAAACTTGCCTCAGGGCTTTAGTCATTTACCTATGTAATTTTTGTTTATAATAATTTTGTGCTAGTTATTCAGTTAACAAATACAAATTATAATATATATATAATATATAATATATATATTATATATAATAGATAAATAATGAAATACCAAAATATACATACACGGGAAATAGCTAAATCCTAAGTGTACTGATTAGCGTTAGCTGTCAACTTAACAAGCCTAGAGTCACCTGAGAAGGGCCTCTCACGTGAGGGACTTCCCAGGCCAGAATGTCCTGTGGGTCTGTGTGTATGTAGAAGATCCTCTGAATTTTAGTTGATGTAGGAAGGCCTATCCCAGTGTGGGGGCTCCATTTTCTGGGAAGACTAAGAAAGCATGGTACTGATGAGCCTGAGCCAGCAAGCAGCGTTCTTCCATGGTTTCTGTTTTAAGTTCCTGCTTCAATTTCTGCCCTGAGCTCCCTCAAAGATGATTGTAACCTGTAAGTGAAATCAACCCTCTCCTCCCTAAATTGCTTTTAGTCAGAGTGCTTTATCAAGGCAAGAGAAATTAAACTAGGACACCAGGTAATTAGCGTATTTATCTCTGTACTACTGGGAACAATTTCAACAGACAATACAAAATTTCAGTCAAAGAGGAGCAAAAGTCCAAAGAAAAAGTTCATTAAAAATGCACTGAATACTTGAAAATCACTTAAGAGAGTATATTTAATTAAAACCTTAGCACTTTATGAAAAATGAATACCTTTTCAGTTCTCCCACTAGAGCAACAGGAAACAGTGCTCAGTGTTATAAATGTTGGAAACTTTGAACCTGAGCGGTTTTGTTTTTTCTCTGATTCTGAATAACAATAGTAGTTTTGTCAAGAGAATTAATGATAATTATTCAGTACAGCATATGGTAGATAATAAGTACATAGCCAATATGTTAGTAAAAGATTGTTAAAAATAAATATATTAAAATTGGTAGTTGATTCAATCTTAAATACTTTCCCTGATAAAAATATTTTGATGCTATTATTATTGTTAAGTATCATCATCATCACCATCATCATCTTTGTTTGACTCTTTCCTTTCTCTGTTGGTCTAATTTTTATAAATACAACATAATTTCTCATGATTAATCCAGCATATTATTTTTGGCATACAGACCATCTGTTTACACTGTTTTCCATATACCAGTTCAAATGCCTTTGTTTTGAAGATGATAAATGCCAAATTTAATTTATTTGACATTTAGACAACATTTAATTTGGTGGGGGCTTCTAATTATACGATATTGAGATCATGATGCCCTCATGATAAGGTTGTCTAGAGTTGCAGGAAGAGATTCTTTTCCTTCATTGATTTAAAGAATTGAAAATCAGGAAAAACAAGTTCTTTGCACTCAGTCACACTTTATTGAAAGCACAAACATATTCCTCAAATGAAAATTTTGGTTTTCCCATAAAAACTCAGATTGTTTTTTTTTTTTTTTGGAATCTTTTTTTTATCATTAAACTTTTTCCATAGGTCATACATCATTTCTTAATTGAATCTAGAATTGCTTCCCTTTCCATGAGCCCCACCCCACCTGAGTACCTGCACTCTGCCATACATGTCCTATATCTTTTATTGAGTCTTTCCACAGTTTTTTTCAGTTCTTTTGTTGTTGTTCTCTCCAACTTGTATTGCTACAGTATACACACACACACACACACACATATATATATATATATATACACACATAGTTATATATATACATATATATCATACACACACACACACACACACACACACACACACACATACACATATCACTTGAATTGTAGGATTTTTTTTTTCCTAAAAGATGTCATGTTTTCCTTAAGGAAATGCTCAAAAGTTCCTCCTTGGCAACCCCAAACAACCATCAATCCTGGACTTTTGCTCCACATGGGGGTCTTTTCCTCCCATGGTCCCCCATGACATCATGAAATTTGCCGTTAAATTGATGGAACTAGAAAATTTTATGCTAAGTGAAGTAACACAATCCCAGAAAAACAAAAGATGAATGAATGGTATCGCTCATCTGTGGATGCTAGTACCAAGTACCTAGTTGTAAGACAGACTGAGCAACGTTAATGTTATATTCCTCATGATCTAAAGATAACTGTGCTCTTTCATTGTGAATCCCTAAACAGGTTCTAGAGCTGACCTAACATTTATTTTCAGACCTTGGGTTTTCGGTACATGATGGAGGGTATGTGTGCATCTTTTAGAGTATTATGGGATTACAATGGAAAGATGCGAATCAAGAAATATGATATGGAAATAACATACAGTTTGTTTCCAAAGGATACAATTTTAATATAGGTGCAATGTAATAGGCAGGTGCAACTTAGCTTTTCTGGGTGCTTAAGGACCATACTTAATGCCCATACCAATTTGGACGAGGGACCTAAGGGATAACTTTGTTCCTTGCCCTCAGAGATCAACTAAGTCTTAAGGGATTATGCATGGGATCATCTCTTGAAATGTCCTGCAAATGTGGGTCACCAGTCTTCCTGTTCAGGGAGGTCTTGGACGGCCACTAACTGGACTTCAACCAGTGTCCAGTCTATATAGGGGAAAGTCTCCTTATGCTTCAGAAAAGGAAGCCTGGTCTAGCAAGACCTGATTTTGTCCTCAAGTGGACGGAACTGGTAAATGAAAAGCTGAAAGGAGCAAGGTGCCCCGCCCCCCCACAAAAAAATGAAAAACCCGAGAGACCCCTGAGGACCAGATCCTCAACTGACCTTGAGAAAACAAAAACCTTGGTTAATCTGGGCTAACTGTGTGGCCTTAAGCTTCCAAAAGGAAAGTACAACCAGATATAAATAATCAGTAAGACTAGAAACTGTACTGCAGACATAGAACTTGAGATCTTAGTAAAGAGACAAAAAGAAAAAAGAGAGAGTAGTGTGGTTTGGCCTGTCTTCAGTTCTTACTGGCAAGTGCATCAACTGTGTGGCTGCCACCGTTTTTGGCACTCCTCAAAGTCATGAGACACAGCTTTGTAACCTTCCAATATGGACTGAGGACTCATGTCTCTCCAAGAATCCTCCAAACCTTCAATGCCAGATGGGGACTACTGAGATACCCAGCTTGTGGACTAAACAGCTAAGGGGATGTCAGCCTCGTCAGAATATGGACTGCCATTGTTGGCCTACCTGGGCTGTATCATGGAGACCAGTGCAGGGCGATTGAGACAGGAAGCATGCTTCCTGGAAAACTCAGATTCTTGATTCCTGATCCTCTATGCCACTGGGGAATCTGTGTCTCAGTATGCATTGCTGTGTGTTCTTTCTCCCTTAGAGTGCACTCCTTTGGACTCTCACAGTGGGTTGGATAAACAAAGAAAGGGAAGCTGATTGGTTCCCATTGAATAGTTCCCTTTTGTGGTGAGGAAGAAGATCAAGAAGTTGACCATCTTAAATTTCAAGTGAAAAAATAGTAATCTACCAAGAGCTTCTTTGCCTGTTTGCCTACTAGGGTTCTATTTGACTCTTAATCTCTCAATAAGATTTTAAAGACCTGCAGCAGGTCTTTATTTAGGATTACACCTTGAAATACTAAGAGAGGGGATCTACAATAACTATAGTTCTAGGCAGAAATGTGTTCCTAGCTTCTAAACTAATGACATAAAGCAATCATTATTTTATGACAATGATTTCCAGTTTATAAAGGTAACAATAAGTGTGAACACTTATATTTCTCTGAACCTTAGCCCTTCCCAGAGTAGCAGGACATAAATGAATGTTCCTAGCCTGCTTATTAATTCTTTGCAGACTCTGTCCCTCTTTAAGCATGAGTGAGAACGAATAAAGAAATTGAGCAAAAATTGGTGAGTTTTCAGAAGTAGAACCTAATTACTGTCAAAGAAACATCCCACCAGACAAATTAGACAAGCTTGGAAGATTACATCTAGAAGGCTGCAATAGGCCCCAAGACTGCACAGTATAAAATGATTTAAGTGTTACTTATTGCGGTGGTTGGCAACTGTGCAATTGCTGGCAGGCACTGGGCATGAGGTGAATCTGGTTAACATGACAGGCCACTTGTGATCGCTAATTGATAATCATTAAAGAGGGGCTCCTGCCCTCTAATGGAGACTCAAATGCAGGCACTGTATTCCTTGGTGATTAAATTTTAGCATAATGGCTTAGAAGTTTTGAGAAAGATATCCTTGGATTATGAAACTGTGAAGAGCTGAAGGTGTCACTCTGTTGTAGAGTGCTTGCTTCTCATGCAGGAGACCCTGGATTTAATTATACCAACTCTAAATTAAAAAAAATACAATAATAGAAACTGTGAAGAGTTAAGATCCTTATATCTCAAAGTGGCACACAAAGTCTTCAATGGAAAATTCTGAAATTAATGCTCTAAAAGACTAAAGGCCAAGAATTAGGAATAAATCTTTCTGTTGGTCTAAAGTTTATTAAGGCTGTTTTAGTCACTTCATGGTCCCTCTGAGTTCCAGAAGAAAGTTTCAGGAAGTTGGAAGGTTTTCCTTTTAAAACATTTCTTTTAACTACTTTGGTGCTAAGGGTACATTTGAATAAAAATAGGAACAATTAAAATGTAAATAATCTCTAACAGAACTAATGGAGTTCTCATTCATAGATTAGAACCATGGATGATTTACATGGAACAATTAACTATTTTCTTCTTTTTGGCTGGGACTATGCCTTGGAAATTTGTATTTTGACTGGATATTAAAAAGCTAGAATAAATGGTCATTGTTCTGTATATCAGACTTGAAAAAGAGGTCTAGTAGAGTGCTAGGAAGTGCATACAGAAAGAAGACTCTTTTTCATGTTCTGTTCCACTGTGGGATTGGGCACTGTCTTATTTCTTCTGACACACATTCTATGCAGCTGCTTACAGAAGGATCAATAGGGGTTTGTTGTGAACTCATCATGGACAAATGGGAATGATATTCATGCAGTCTCTATGGAGTTGTGCTTAGTGTTTCAATCCTAAAGAAAGAACAGAATCTAACGGATCATATTTATATACAAGTAGACTTGGGAATGAATGCAAATGGAACAGAGGGTAGCTCACTAAACAGGTTACATCTGATAAAAATCTGGGAGTTAATATTTTTAGGCTTTGCCTCCTGTGTAACTGAAAACAGTCATAGGTACCAAGGGAAATCCAGAAGAATGGATGTGATTGTGTTCCACTATAACAAGGAGGGTTGGTGGACTAGATTTTGTCCTTAGGCCTGACTTATTGTATGGTAATATGGTATGGTAGGAATATTCGCTAAAATGAAGAAGGCACTAAAATCTCAAGTCTTGTATTATCTACCCCAGTTAATTCTCTATTTGTACAAAGAGTGATATGCATAGGTTTAAACCAAAAAGCAAGAATTTTTCAGACACACACACACACACACACACATACACACACAAACACAAATTGAGACAAGAAAAACAAAGGAACTTCAGACAGAGTTATAAGAGGGCAGTTCATCAGCTGATTGACTCAGTGTCCTAGGAACATTCCACTTCCTTTTCCAGGAGTTTTTATTCACCAATCTTTAGGAGCATTTGACCTGTGTATTAGAAGCAAAATTCCCAGGTTCCCAGTTGATACTTGTGAATAACCCTGATGCTTTCCCAATGTCAATAAATGAATTGGTTTTCCAGCATCAAGTTAGCATTCTGATTAGCTCAGTCAAAGCTCAATAGCCTAATTAATTCTGCATGGATTGTTAAATTTATCTCTACATTTGCATAGCTAAGGCCCAGTCTTTGGACCCGGTGAAGAGTGGTTAAAATGAGTAGGTTGTTCTTAGTTCCCATGTCTTTAATCTATTTGCTGTAAAATATTAAAGAACCACATTTTTTAAAACTTGCCATAAAGGTATAGCTCTGGGGTTAATTTTCAGCTTATCAGTAATAGCAGTGTGCCATTAGGCAAGCAACGATCTCTTAGCTGAATTGTTTTCATTCAACAAATAATAGGAAAGGCTTTCATTAGCCTGAAATACTTAAAAATTCTGTTTTACCACATGGGAAAAATAAATTAGTAATTCTACTTCTGCCTATCTATAATTAAGAATATAGAAAAACAGATATAATAATGTATCCTTTGACTTTCTCCAATACTAGCATCCTGAGATTCCCTTAGACAAATTGTAGGAATGAACAAATACCAGGTCACCTTCCTCTGTCATGTCTTTAACAGCTCTGAGTACAGCAGGGGCTACATTCCTGACATACTGGAAATGAGTGATAGATATACTGGCTTGTTTCCCTATTGGTTCCCACACTTATGCTGCCTTTTCCCACCATGAGTCAGGGAGGCTTCCATTCCTGATCTACTACATGGAATTTCATTTTATTGCTGGGCACATGGCTCACCATGATCTATGGCAGTTAGTACTCTGCCCTGTATGTGAGCTACATTGCCGAGTAATCATAGTCAAAATTTAAAAACATACTTTGTTAATTACTTTTCTTATTGTCCTATCCAAATACCTGACAGAAACCACTTAAGAGAAGAAGAATCAATTCTGGCTTAGTTTTGAGATGTGTCATGTTGTGGAAGAAATGGCAGCAACAGCAGACTAGGCTCTTTCAGTAAGAGTGAGGGGGTGATCACAGCCTGCCTGCTGACTGACTGATGAGGAGAAAGAGAAATCCGGACAAGTGTAACTCTTGAAGTCCTGTTCCCAAGTGGCTTGCTTCCACCAGCTAGGCACCACGTCTCAGATCCTCCACAAGCTCCTCGAATAGTGTCCAGGTGGAGACCATGTGCTCAAACGCATGAGCCTGCAGGATGCTTCAGATTCAAACATAGGTCACAGAAAGCATTACATTTGTGTAATTCTCCACAAACAGTATATAGTATCAACTTTCTTTGATATAGTGGCTTTGAAACAACGTGGGGAAAAGATGCCTGGTTACTTTAGTGTTGTGTGTTTTCCAAGACTTCTTTCAAGTAGAAGAGGAATCGTTGGCTGGCCAGTAGCTGCAGTGACCGTATAATGCCAAATCACCAGGACTGGGTTACAGATGTCTGCCACCATGCTCGGATCTCATGTGGGTGCCAGAGATCCAGACTAAGGTCCTTAGGCTTGTGAGGCAGGCATTCATTCACTGCCTGAGCCATCTCCAGCCCCATTTCATTTTTTAGAGCAATTTTTAGTGTTGTATCCTCTACTATGACCTCATTGCACAAATTCATTGCTTGTGCTAGGGCTCACAGTTGTTGTCATACTACGGATCTTATTAACTTGGACAAATGCTTAATGCCATAAAGCTATCATCAGAGTAGTTTTACTGCAACACAGTCCTGTGTGAGCCTTCCTTCTGTTGTTCCTTAGCACAATACATGGTACTCACTGACCTTTTTTTACTGTCTGGGTAGTTTTCTTTTCCACATGTCATAGAGCCAGAATAATGCAGTCTGTAGTATTTTCAGTAGCTTCCCTCATTTAGTAAATATATTTAGGGTTCTTCTGTGCCTTTGAATTACACCATCACCCATTTAGTTTTAAACCTGATATATTCTGTGGTTTGGATATAGCATGGCTTATCCATTTATCCATTGAAAGAAACCTTGTTTAAATCTAGTTTTTTTTTTTTTTTTTTTTACAATTCTGTATAAATTTATTATGAACAGCAGTGTGCAGGCTTTTGTGTGAACATAGATTTTCTTTTTCTTATTTGGGTAAATATCAAGTGGCACTATTGAGTTTGTTTTGCTTTGAAAGAGACTGTTAACATTTCACACAAAGTGGGTGCATTATCTCCAGCAGGGTCATCAGGGCTCTTATTCTCTGTGTTAGCTCCTTTACACAGTGTGTACTGGGATTTCCCTGTTGTTTCAATTTTCATTTCTCTCCTGATTTGCCTTCTTTCATCCCTTTACATGAGCTCATTCACCATCTACATATCATCTTCACATAGATATATGTTAGTTCTCTGGCCCATTGTTTGGCTTAGTTAGTTTCCATTTTTGAGTTTTAAGCATTCTTTGTACATTTTGGATAATAGATCCTTAACAGACATAGAGTAGATTTTGGAAATATTTTCCTTAAGTCTTAGCTTTTCATTCTCTTTATAGTATTTTTCAGAGAGGAAAAAAAACAATTTTAGTGGCATTATGTTACTTCTTTTATATATTATATTAATGTAATTTGAATGAAGGGTCCCTAAAAGGGGCTCATGTATTTAAGGCTGGTGCTGCCAATTCTGGAGAACATTTGGCCCTTGCTTTTTCCTGTCTCATTCTGATTCCAAGCCACCATGAGGTAAGAAACCTATCCTGCCACATACTCCCTATGCAAAAAATTGGATTCTGGAAAAAAAAAATCCAAAATAATTAAATCAATTAAAATAATGAATAAAATGTCATCATCAACCCAAGACAATTTAGATTTTTCTCCAACATTATAAGAAAGGAATTTTGGGGTATTTTTTCCTTCTAAATTCAGATTAGTAATCCCCTTTTAGTTAACTTTTGTGAATGGAATGAGGTTTGTAACTATCTTCATTCTTAAAACATTCATGTCCAGTGTACCCACCACCATCTGTTTAAAGGGTTATTTTTTTTCTTAGACTTACTCTCCTCTTGTTAAAAATCTTTCCACTGTATTTATGTGCATCTATTCACATACTCTCTAACTTGTTCCATTTATATAGTTGCTTATTCTTTCACCAAGATGTATTTTTTTATGATCGATGAAAACTTTATAGTAAGTCTTTAAAATAGTTCTGATTCTTGAGCCTGGACATGTCTCCTTAGTATTGGGTGGGGTATTCTGAAACATGCCCCTTGAAACATTTTAGAATTAGTGTTTCATGTTTATGAAAGTGGAAAACAGAGTGATACAGGAATGAGCAAGGGCAAGACACTTTCTAGGACTCGGAAAAAATTTGTTAGGGTTTTCTGAAGATTGCATTTCATATCCGCATAAAGATGGTTAAAAGTGACATCGTGACGATATTCTGTTTTCCATCTACCAACATGGAATGCTTGCTCCTCCATCTAATTATTCCTCGATTTTTGCTCCTCAGAGGTTTATACGTGTTATGATAATTGGTTACGTTTATACAAACTCCATATTAGGAATTGAAAAAGTAAGTGGTATTGAGATTTGAATTTCAGTTTTGCAGCCTCAGTTACTATGACATAGGAGAGTCAGTAATTTGTATATTAACATACAGTGGCATACAGGAGCTTTTGTGAAGATCATTTTATATTTCTATATAGATAATATGTTGTCTATATACAAATAGTTATATATATATTTTATAGTTTGAAAACCCTTAGTATCTCTTTCTTATTATATTATATTATATTAGCCATGACTTTCAGTATAATGCTGGAAAGCAAGGGAGAGAAAAAGGATGCTTTGCTTTCTCCAGATCTTGGTGGGAAGACTCCGAGTTTCATAGTACCTTACGTCATAGCTCATCTTACCATTTTGAACATTTTTTAATCAAAAGGAAGTTATCATTATTGTTATTACTATTACTTTAAATCATGAATGGATGTTTGATTTTTCCAAATGCTCTTATTTGACATTAATTTATAGGGCCATGTGGTATTTCTTCTTTAGCTCATTAATGTGATGGATCATATCCTTTTCTGACTGTTGGATTGGTTTTCCATGTTTAAAGCAAATTCCACTTGTTCATGGTGTATCATTCTTTTTCTAGATTGCGGGATTCAATTTGGTGATATTTTGTTAGAGATTCCATATCTATATTCATTGTTCATTTCTTTTCACCTTATTTGTCTGGTTTAGGAATTAAGCTCCATGGAGTTCATGAGGAGATGCTCTTTTAGCTTCTATTATCTGGAAGATTGTGAAGAACAGGTGTCAGTGTTCCTTAATAATTTGTGTCATCAGTGTCTCCATCAGAACCTGGTGCCTTTCATCTTAGAAGGAGACTAATTCATTATTGTATTTTAAAAAGATATGCTTATTTAAGTTTTCTATTTATATTTCAAAAAACTTTAGCAGATTCCATTTTTTAAGTAAGATGTTCACTTCATTTAAGTTATCAAATTTGTGGTTGTAGACTGATTTTATAGCATTTATCATCATTTTGATGTCTCTGAGATCTCTAGTTATGACCTTATTATCTTCTGATATGAAAAATGCACTTTATCTTTTCCTTCATCTAGGTTCAGTACTTTTGAAATCATTTTAATAACTAAATTTTCATTTCATTGATTTTTCTGTATTGATTTCATCATCTCAATTTTATTTTTTTTTCTTTAATTGTATTTACCTATTTTCCTTGGCATGTTATGGAATTAAGTTGTTTTTTTTTTCTAATTTTCTTAAGTATGTAATATTCTAACATATTCATTGCATGCTGGGGTTATAAGCAGTTGTGGCCTGCATGGCCAAGGCTGGGAACTGAACTCTGCTCCTCTAGAAGACAAGCAAGGGCTCTTAACCACTGAGACATTTCTCCAGCTCACAATTAATTTATCTTATTCATGTCCCACAATTTTTACTTTATGTATTTTATTTAATCATGCCACTAATAAAAATATCAAACTTGATGCAATTTTAGCAGTGTTGATGCATTATTATTCCAGGCCACACAATGTTAAAATTATTTATCTACCTATTCCTTTGAAACTTTCTAAATCATAAAGTTAAAAGTAACCTGACTACTTGGTGACACTCAGCTTCCTCTGTGTGATACACTTTTTGTTAAATCAGGATCCAAATGGAAACTTTTCTGAATGCAAATGAACTATTTTCTGATGTGTCAATGCCATACATATTACTGAATAAGTAGACAAATTGTTTACATACTTAGTTTAGAATTCAAATCTATGTAACTAAATTGAAAGAAAGAAAGAATTTAAATAAAATTGAAGAGACTAGTTGAATGACAATTGCATTATATTTGTAGAGCATTGAAATAATTTTCAAAGTTAGGCTTTAAAAAAAGAAAAATGAGGCTTGCTATTGATAATATGTACAACTGCTTGCAATGATAGCTAAGTGCCTTCTTGTCTATGTTCTGTTGCTCTTACTAGACAGCAGTTAGGAAATCCAAAAAGAGAAATTCCAATTTTGCACAAGAATCTTGCTTTTTATTGTTTCTCATAATGGCTTTAAATGAACAGTCTTTATTCATATCTTTCTCTAAATTCTCCCTCCCAGTGACACTAGAACACTACAGGAAGAAAGCATCTTGATTCTTATCTGCTAAATGCTCACTGCTATGCTTCTTGTTATAGGTGCTTTTTAATGCTTTCAGATTTCCGGTGGAAGGGACTATATTCTTGATTCAGTCTTAAGGAATTTTCTAGCTACCATCTCCTGTTTCTTAGGATAAATTCAGAAGCTTCTTTTCTCCTAAACAAAACTCTTTTATCCATTTCATTCTCTCTTCATTTGTCCAGTATATTAAAGGTCTCTTTGTACTATTCCTTTATAAAACCCTGAAATATGTTACTCAGTGTCCCAGTTCAAGGCTTTTATAAAACAGAGGGTTAACTTGGCTTGAGAAGAATGGCCAGTAAGCAAGTTTGTCTTGGATTCATTTACAATTAGAGAAAGAAATTTACAGATGAATGAGACTCTTGTTCAAGGTATTTTGGTTATTCATGTGTCACCATATTCTTCGCAAAATTTCTTTTCACTAGTCTTTACTGTAAGGCAGTCTTGTAGAGCTGGGTTTTCAACCCTTTGATTACATGGATTGCGAAAACTTTTTTTTCCAGAGTACATGTTAGGCATATAGCTTAAATAATTCATGGAGCGTTTGTTCAGATCCTTTGTTGATTGTCCTATTGAGTTCTTAATGCTTTACAATTATGTGCATGTGAGCCTTATTTATTCTGCACATGAGATTTTTGTTAGATTTTGGGTGGAATTTTCCAGCTTAGTGATTTATGGTTTGGTTCCCATAACTGTTGATGAATAGATTTTATAATTATGGTAAGACTTATAAATCATTTCCTTTATGGAGATATTTGTGATTTATTTAAATAATCTTTCCTTTAATTAAGATTGTGAAAGTACTCAACAGCAAGGCCCTCTTGAGGTACGAAGGTTCGATTATAAATTTAACCCTTCGGCACTTTTACAACTTTCCTTTCCTTCTTGCATGTGTGAGCTTCTATCTACAGTCAGTCATTTGTGAGCTTCTTTCTACAGTCATTTGCCTCCTGAAAGAGGAACAGCCTCAGGATTCACTGAGGACAGCTGTGCCAAGTTTCTTCATGTGAAAGCTTCTTCCTCCCTCCCTCCCTCCCTCCCTCCCTCCCTCCCTCCCTCCTTTCCTCTCCTCTCTCTTTTCCTCCCTCTCTCTCCTTTCCTCCTCCTCCTCCTCCTCCCTCTCTCCCTCCCTTTTGGAAAAGATATTTAATTTGTTCTGAATTTACTTGTGTATACAAAATTCTCAGACTCGATTTGTGTCACCACTTTAAAGTAATTCCCTTATTGCCTTCTATCTTATTATTTCTATTTTTGCTGATGATATGTTATCTGATTCTTCTATACTTTAGGCAATACGTACTTTTTCATAATTTTAAGATTTCTCTTTCTCTTATTTCACTATTAACTTTATGAGTGTGGTTTATCTAATTTTCTACTTCCTTTATTGAGATTTAAGGAGCTTCTTTACTTATTGGAGGCTTTTACTTTTAATGAAACTTCTTGGTTTTTATTTTTTTCATATATTGCCTTTGCTTCATTGTCTCTATTTTTATTCTTTTAGTTCCAAGATTTGGCCTGAATCCATTTTCATTGTCCTCATTTGTTTGTCAAATATTTATAATTTCATGTTGTAAAAAATTTTTAAATTATACTTACTATTTATGAATTCTCCATTTTGCTATGCAGACATCAATATAATAAAAATACAGTTTCAGGTCTAGTCTTAACTCTGAATAAGAACTCTCCTCTGAAGAAAGGATAGGAAGTTCCTCTTCTTGCTATTCTGTTAACTCCTAAGAATAGGTTATCTTTGGGTTGGTGAGATGGCTGAACAGTCAATAGCTTTTGCTACTCTTGCAGAGGACAGAAGTTCTGTTCCATCATCTTTGTTGAGTGGCTCACAACCAACTGCAACTCTAGTGTCATCAGTTCTGACATCTTGTAATGGCCTTTGAGACTCCTGCAATGTGTCCACACATCTCCCCCCACACAGACACAAAATCAAACATAAAACAAATCTTACTAAAGTATATGCAATCTGCATTTAATGCAAGATTGCAGTCATTTGTGTGCTGGATTTATTGATGTCATGGAAGCATTAGTGCAAATTACCTTCCGTGTGGTTTGATGTGAATGTCCCCCATAGGCTCCAAGTATTTGAACACTTGGCCCCCTGGTCATGGAAGGTCAAGAAACCTTTGAGAGATGTGGCCATGCTGGAGGAAGCACAGTACTAGGAGAGGGCATTTGGAGTTCTTAAACATGATTTCCGTTTTTACGGGCATCCCGTGCCTACTTGAAGACGTGGTTTTTCAGCTTTCTGCCCTGGCCAGACCTGCTTCCATGCTTTCCTTGCCATTATGGACTCTTTCTCTGAAACTGTAAGCCAAATAAAACTCTTTCTTCTATAAATTGCCTTGATCATGGCAGAAAAGTAACTAATAAATGTACTGTATTTTAGTCAAAGGAGACTTATTTTGTACTAATATTTTGTTTAATTTTTGTTTTATAATGTACCTTATACTAAACACAGATATTTTATTTAAAAAAGGGCCTACAAATTTTAGCCATATTTCTATAGTTAGTTAATGGCACATGCCTTTAACCCTAGCACTCGGGAGGCAGAGACGGATGGACCTTTGTGAGTTCAAGGCCAACCTGGTCTATAGAGCAACTTCCAGGCCAGCTGCAGCTACAGGGAGATGCTGTCTCAAAAAGACCAAAAAATAAAATAAAATAAAATAAAATAAAATAAAATAAAATAAAATAAAATAAAATAAAATAAAATAAAATAAATATATCTCTTGGCCTGTCAAAACTTACATAATTTTACCAATTCCCATTTCTATGCCTATCATCTAGTTGCTTTTAAAATAAACACTTCAGGAGCTGGAGAGATGGCCTAGTGGTTAAGAGCGGCAACTGCTCTTGCAGAGGACCCAGATTCGATCCCCAGCACCCACATGGCGGCTGAGAACCGTCTTTGACTCCAGTTCCAGGGGAATCTGACAACCTCTTCTGACCTCCGCGGCATTGTACGACATGGGTGCACAAACCTACATGCAGACAGTACATTCATACACATACAAGAATAAATTAAAAAAATAAAATAAACACTTTAAAATAGTCTTGACATCAGTGGAATTAGATGAGACTCTTGATCCTGAACATCTGAAATAAGTTACCTTCTTTTTATTTCTTTGAAAACAAATACATGTATATGCATTTTAACGATTTATTTTATGTTCTGGCTGTTTTATGTCCATGCATGTATTTGTAATACCTGTATGCAGAGCCCAGAAGAGGGTGATGAGATCCCTGGAACCACAGTTATGTTTGGCTGTAAGCCTTCTGAGCCATCTGTCCAACTGTTTGTGTGTAAGTGTATTTCTATGTGTGAAGTTTCACATATGGGGGTTTGCATGGGCACACATGTAGGTATGCATGTGGAGGCCAAAGGCCAACTTCAAGGGCCACTCCTCAGGATTATTTTTTACCTCTTTTTGAGACTCTCACTTGGACCTGGAGGAAGCTGATTAGCCCAGGCTGGCTAATCTCATCAAAGATCCTCCTCTCTCTGAACCTTTATATCTGGGAAGCACACATACCATACATGGTTCTTCACATTGTAGTTCAGTATCAAACTCAGGTTCTTATAATTGCATAGCAAGCTATCTCCTCAGTCCCTGAAAACAAATTCTCAGTCTCCTAAAGTCAAGTCATGAATATAAGTAAAAGTAGAAGGAAATCCACTGGAAAAAATGTTTACATAATCTTCAGTTTTGTTGAATTATCACATGAAAAGAAAAGATATATTAGAAGTGTCTTGTCTTTAGAGTACACATCAGACAATAGCATCAGGACTCTGGTTTCTTTCCTTGAATACTGGAGAGCTTCCCACTCGATGTAACACTGGTAGGTCAGGTCAGTAAGGTGCTCAAGTTTTTCAGTATTCTTACACATACCTTATAAAAACTTCCCTTGAATTTCTTACACATACTTTATTAAAAAATTCCCTGAATTTCTTTGAAGCAGGGTCTCCCTGTGTACTAAGCAGGGTATTGAGGTTGTGACCCTCTTACTGCTGCTTTCCAGGAGCTAGGGGAACAGAGATATCTCACCACCCCAGGCCCATAGGATACTTAGTATCATGTAACACATGATTTACTTGAATCTAATTTTAGTACATATCACTAAAATGATACATCACTAGAATGAAGGGATATGAAAAAGAGGATGTCTGGGTTAGTTGCTGCCAGTAGAGTACATAGCCCAAGATGACTGTGGGTAAAATTTCCTAAAATGAAATATGCCATCATCATGTACATTTAAGCAAATGTAGATAAAGGGTTATTTCCCTTTGGAAACATTTGTTTTGTTTTGTTTGTCCATTTGCAGCTCTAAGAACTAAAATACACACACACAGAGGGAGGGAGGGAAGGAGGGAGGGAGGGAGAGGGAGAGGGAGAGAGAGAGAGAGAGAGAGAGAGAGAGAGAGAGAGAGAGAGAGAGAGAGAGAGAGAGAGAAAACCATGATATAATGATATATTTTAAAAGAGTTTCAGGGGCTGGAGAGTTGATTCAGTGGTTAAGAGCACTGGCTGCTCTTGCAGAGGACCTATTCCAATTACCAGTACCTACATGGCAGCTAACAATCATCTGTAACTCCAGTTCCAGGAGATCCAACACCCTCTTCTACCTCCTCAGACACTGCTGGACATGGGTGCACCTATGTACCTTCAGGGAATATGTTCAAACACATAAAATAAATATAAAAAGGTTTTAAATCAGATTACACATTCACCATAGTTATTATATCAAGTTACTCCATGTCTAGATATGATTTACACATCCTATATACTTAAATAAGCAGTTCATTTAGCACTAACGTATTCTTAATGAAACTTAAGAAGAAGGATACTTGACTTTTAATTTTGGAAGATAAATCATAATAACCATCAAAAGGATTGGTAAAGTTGGATGTGACAGCCTTACATCAAAAAGGCTTTCTGCTAAATTTATTCAAGGGAAGAGCCAGTTAATTTTGAATTTGACTTGTTTCAGAAAAAAATGATTGCTTCAATGAATGATATTTTTTTGAAATACAGCATGAAACAGATACAAAGTTCTAAAGAACTGTTGAAATACCTATAATTAATATATAACATGATAGTTTTAAGAATAATTTCAAAAAGAGTATTCATAGTGACAGTGACAATTGTATTCTAAAGGTCAAAGTAACCAACAGAAATATTCTGCTATTAAGACCTAATGTCATATTATCTCTTACATTATTTAATAAGGAACTAGAACTTATAATTCTGGAATGTATATTTAAGTTTATTAATAATTCTTATGATACCTTGATGTATTATTCTTATAATGTTTTCTGTTTATATTTAAAAATATTCCTTGGAAATTTCAAACTGTTCCTATTCCTAATCAACATAATAATTAGTTACAAATATGCATACGTATCTCTATGTGGGTTCATATTTGTGTGCTTGTGTGTATATGTGTGGATATATATATATATATACATATATGACACAACATATATTGAAGAAACATGTGGAAAATATTCTCTATGTTTCTGTTACTCAGAAAGCATTGAAAAATTGCAAATATGAAGTAATCTTACTTAGGGAAGTTAAACTATCCATACATGTGACTCAAAAGTGTGCTATTGCCCATTTTCTATTTTATTTTGATGTAATTTACAAAAGAGTGTATAACATTGAGTCTCTATACTTGTATTTTTGACTTTTAAGAGTATTCTGTCTCCCTCTTGAATAACAATAAATAACAATCACCTAAATAATTATTTCTTCCTGACTTGAGGATGGGATGCTATATAATGGAGTAAAAGTGCTGGTCTATTTCTCTATTTTTTCACCAGATAATGGTGTGTGAGACTGTGGTGAAAATCGTACAGATTGCCTAACTTGAACACTTCCTGTGCACACAAGAATGGTGGAGGACTTGTGTCAATCTCAATGCAAAAATGTTCCATTTTTAGGATTAATGTTGGCAATAGTACATAACACTAAACATCTGCTTGCTAAATAGTTACATTGTGTAAAGGTCGCTTGTCCTTCTCTTCAAGAGGGTGATAAATCTGAAAGAACAGAACTAAGATAAACTGGAAGTTGAATAGTGAGATGTCTGTGAAGAAACTGCCGCAGCAATACTGATTCCAAATTAAAATTCGCATGGTCTTCACTCAATTCCCCATAGAAAAGGGTCTCCAGGGGAGGAGCCATCTGTGACATGTGAAACCTGGCAAATCCCTAAGCAAGTTGAAATTTCAATGTTTAATCACAGTGTAGAAATAAGAGTCTGTTAACAAGTGGAAACCACAAGACTGCCACATAAATACAGAAATGGGACACATTGCCTTAGTCATCTGTCATGGTGACCAGGGTGCAGCTACTAACTCTAAGCTGATGAGGATTGACTGGAAATAGAAGTAAAGCTAATTTTACATTTCAAACAATGTGCTTGTAACTCTGCCTAGTCATTGACATATATTTGTAAGATAAAAATAATTTTTAATATTTTTTTTTATTTTTGGAGAATTTCAAAATCTCGATTATACTTGAATCATTTCTGTTCCTCCCACTTCTCCCCTCCTCCCATGTCCTTCCACTTCCTCTTGATTTTTTGGTTCTCTTCATATATATATATATATATATATATATATATATGATGCATATACATATATATGTGATGCATATACATATATATGTGATGCACTGGATTCATTTAGTGGTGCTCATTTGTACATATGTTTTAAGGCTTACCTCTTGGGATTAGATAAGCTATCAGAAAGTTCATCCCTGGAGAAACTGATTCACCCTCTTTCAGCATCCATTGATTGCTGTTACCACTTCATCAAGAGGTGAGACCCTGTGAAATTTCCTCTATCAACATCAGTATGTTACCTGTTCTTCTCATCGTGCATATCTTACAGGCTACAATTCTGTGGAGATTTCATGAGTGCAGCTTTTCTAGGATGTCTAAAGTGCGTTATTATCTAGCAGCAGGTTTCCTGTTCCTGTGGCTGTTACAATCTTTCTGCCCCATCTTTGAGATGCTCCCCAAGCCTTGGGTGTAATGGCTGCATTGTAGATATGCCAATTGGGGCTAGGCAACACAAGGGTTTTTTTTTTTGTCTTTATTTTGATCAATTGTGAAGTTTTATAAGTCTCTGTTGCAAAAAGAAGCTTCTTTAATGAGTAATGAGAGGTACATATATCTGTGAATATAAGAAAAAGTGTTTGGCATATAGTAAGAAATTATCTTGGTTTGGGAAAGTGGCAGTAGTAGGATCTTCTCTCAGCTCTGTGACCTCTTCACCCACTTGTAGTTGGCTGTGTTTACAGTACCATGCATGGGTACCCTACTATTCAATGGTCCTTAAGTCCAATTAGACAACTGTTGACAAAAGTGTCACTATTATACCAATAGAGATACCAGGCTCATCATTGTCTTTTTATTTCTTTTTTTATTGATGTTTTATGTATTTCATACATCATTTTTCAATTCAGTTCAGGCATATTCCCCTTTCCTTTCCACCCACCCCACCCCACCCCAGATCATGCATTCTGCCATAACTGTTCTGCATCTTTCTCTCAGTCTTTTTTTTTATGCTTAGGAATTCACATTTTCTTCCATTAATTTTATATTACTCTAAAATATGGATACATGCTCTCCACCCATATACAGTAATTACAGAGTTTGAAAATAATTGGTGGGTAGATCCTAGAGCCTGTTGAGAGATTCACATTATAACAACATAGTTGCTTTCAGATAAACAGAAATATAACCATAATGTCATTCAGCTTGCCTTTCATCTGGGGGATTTGGTGTCAGCATCCACAAATGAGGGAAACCATTCTCTGTTTTTCTTTCTGGGACTGTATTACTTCACTCAGCATAATGGCTTCAAGCTCCATCCATTTACCTGCAAATTTCATAATGCCATCTTTCTTTACTGCTGAATAGTACTCCATTGTGTAGATGTACCACATTTTTGTCATCCACTCGTCTGTTGAGGGGCATTTGGGTTGGTTCCAGCTCTTCACTATTGTGAAGAGAGCTGCAATAAACATGGATGTGCATGTATCTTTGTTGTAGGGTGAATCTTTGGGGGTATATACCCAGAAGTAGTATGACTGGGTCAGGTGGTAGGCTCATTTTGAGTCTTTTAGGGGTTTTCCACACTGCTTTCCATAGTGATTGTACAAGTTTACATTCCCACCAGCAGTGGATAAATGTTCCCCTTTCCCCACAATCTCTCCAGTATCTGTTGTCTTTTATTTTCTTGATCTTAGCTAGTCGTACTGGAGAGAGATGATATCTGAGAGTGGTTAATTTGCATTTCCCTAGTTATTAATGATATTGAGCACTTTTTAAAGATGTTTCTCAGCCATCTTTAATTCCTCACTGTTGAAGACTCTGTTCAGCTCTTTATTCCATCTTTTGAGTAAGTCATTTGTCTTCTTACTTCTTTGTTTTTTGAGTAGTTTATATATTCTTGATGTTAATGCTCTGTCAGATGTATCACTAGCAAAGACTTCCTCCCACTCTGTGGGTTTTCTCTTCACTTCCTTGATTGTTTCCTTTGCTGTACAGAAGCTTTTGAGTTTTATGAGGTCTCACTTGCAGCCTGTTGACCTTACTTCCTGTGCAGAAAGTCTTTTCCTACGCCTTTGTAGGCTGTTGCCAACTTTTTCTTCTATCACCTTCAGGGTTTCAGGCTGCATGGTGAGATCTTTGATCCACTTGGAGTTGAGTTTTGTACAGGGTGAGAGGTAGAGGTTTAATTTTGTTCTACAGATGATGATCCAATTTTGCTAGCACCATCAATAAATACCATAAAACACATAAATGGACTGAAAGACAAAAATCACATGATCATCTCAATTGATGCAGAAAAAGCCTTTGACAAGATCCAGCATCCCTTCATGTTTAAAGTCCTAGAGGGAACAGCACTGAAAGGAACATTCCTCCACATGATCAAAGCCATATATAGCAAACCCACTGCCAACATCATCCTAAATGGAGAAAAACTGGAACCATTTCCCTTAAAGTCGGGAACCTGGCAAGGCTGCCCCCTATCACCACTCCTCTTCAACATAGTGCTTGAAACACTTGCTAGGGCAATAAGACAAGAGAAGGAAATTAAAGGAGTACTAATCAGAAAAGAAGTTAAGCTATCCCTTTTTTCAGATGATATGATAGTTTACCTTAGGAATGCTAAAAACTCCACCAGAAAACTTGTAGAAATGATTGAGAGTTTTAGTAAAGTGTTGGGCTACAAAATTAACCTAGAAAAATCAGTAGCCTTTCTTTACACCAACAAGAAACAGGTGGAGAAGGAATATAAGAAGACCTTCCCACTCACAATAGCCTCAAAAATAATAAGAAACCTAGGATCAAACCTAACCAAAGATACCAAAGACCTCTACAACAAAAATTTTAAATCCCTGAAGAAGGAGACTGAAAATGACATCAAAAGGTGGAATGACCTCCCATGCTCATGGATTGGGAAATTTAATATTAAAATTGGGAAAATTAATAGTAAAAATGTCCATTTTACCCAAATTGATATACAGATTCAATGGAATCTCAATCAAAATCCCTATGAGCTTCTTCATAAACTTGAAAAAAAAATCCTTAAATTCATATGGAAAAACAAAAGACCCCGAATAGCTAAGGCAACCCTGAGTGAAAAATGCAATACAGGGGGGATTGCCCTACTAGAATTCAAACTATATTACAGGGCCATAGTCATAAAGACAGTCTGGTACTGACACACACACACACAAAAAAAACAGACCTGTTGACCAATGGAACAAATTTGAAGATCCAAACGAGCTCATACAATTTCAGCCACCTCATATTTGACAAAGGGGCAAAAAACCCTCAGTGGAGGAAGGATAGCATCTTCAGCAAATGGTGTCATCATTGTTTTGAGATAGTCCTCAGGAAGGAGGATTCCAGGTCAATTCCAGCTCAGTCATTCCAAGCTTGTGTCTGAACTATGTGGTTTCTTCAACAGTAGGGTACTATCTTCAACTTCTGGGAAACAATGAAATTCTATGGCAATAGCTTACATTTGTTTGGGGAATGTCTTGAGCTATAGTGAGCAACAACTCAAAGGGAAGTTTCCATTGCTTTGAACTGGGGTTTATGTTAGGTAGCAATCAAGTACATAGACATACTTGCATATATACACACAATACATATACATAGATAGTTTTATGAAAGCTTGTGAAATCATGCATTTTCTCATAGGGTTTTAGATAACCTTAGTATTACTTATCTTTTTCCTGGCTCTCCTCTTGTATTATATTCCCTCTCCCCTCTGAAGTTAAAGTAATCCCCATTTCCACCTTTTCTCCCTGGGTGGTGTCTGTATCTACTATCTCTCCCCCTTCAAGCTCCTTAACTATAAAATCAGGAATCTGAAATGACTAAACTGTCTCAGCACTCTTATGGGACAACAGACAGAATGTCATTTACTTGCTATTTGGTAGGTGAACTTCAGAGTTGTCCCCCCCCCATACTCCCTTTCAACTTCCCAAATAAATAAATTTATGCTTCCCAGCTTACTGATGCATTTTACCCATTCAGCTCTGAGAGTGTTCTCTGAAGTCAGCTAGCAATGATCTCACTTCACCTACGGTATAAATCTGTCAGAGAATAAACAACATCATTTTTATTTCAATGCTGATGAGATAGTACATGCTGAATTGACAGTTAAATAATTTATCTGTCTTTTGGGTGCAGTCTGCCAGTATTATAACACTCCTTCTGACGTTCATTCCCATGTCTAATAGTTCTTTGCCTCATGATGCTTGTCAATCAATTAAATTGAAATGTCATTTTGACTTTTTATTGGAAACAGTTTACTTTATTCTTCATTTTATTGTGAGCTTTTTACTCATTTTAAAAAATAGTATAATATTTTTATTTTGTGTGTATGAGTGTCGCCTGCATGTATGTACATGCACCCATGCCATGTAGTGCCCACGGAGGTCAGAAGATGGCATCAGATTCCCCCAGAGCTGGGGTTGTGGATGGTTGTTAGCCTTCATGTGGGTGCTGGGAATTGAACCTTCCAGGTCCTCTGCAAGGACTGCTGAGCCATCTCTCCAGCCCCAGATTTTTACTTTTATTCAAATTAGAAGTCCAGATAATTAAGACACAAATACTTTATACTAATTAATGCCATAAAATTACTTGCTCACAATGTACTGAAATTTTATCACTGCAGAGGTGATCCAGCTGAGTCTGTCTGAAGATCAGAGACTAAGTGTTACCGCAGCCACCGTGGGACAAAGTGCTGTTCTGAGCTGTGCCATTGTGGGAGCCTTGAGACCCCCTATCATATGGAAGAGGAACAACATTGTTCTAAATAATTTAGATTTGGAAGACATCAATGTGAGTACATGAAACTGAGATGACTTTCAATGTACATTTCACATGGTGTACTTCAGGCTGTGCGATGTCTGGGGAGCTTCATGATACTGGATGTGGATTAGGAGAGACTTACTGGAAGGTTGTACATCCATTATACCAGCTGGTAGGTGCACTACAGAACAGTTACATAGAACATTTGCATTGATGTATTAAGCAGATCATATAGTAGCAGAGCATTAGTGAGAAAGCACATCAGAGCAAACTTTTTTATAAGTATCTATAAGCATTTATAGTTATTAAAAGTGGAAGGAAAATTAACAAATGTATGGTTAGATAAATGTATGGTATTTAGCTATTTATTTAAGGATACATGGTTCTAGTGTTAAGAGGCCAATCACAGGGAGACCCTGTCTCAAAAAGACAAAAAAAAAATGCCAATCCTAGTAAAATCTCATCCCAGTAAAATGAAATCTAGGAGTTATTTCTGTAATGATAGTCATGTGAGTTCAAATATGCATGAATGAAATTGTAGATTTTCTTTTTTTTTTGGGGGGGAAGGGTTTATTCAGCTTACATCTCCTGGGTCACAGTTCATCACTTAGGGAGCCCAAGGCAGGAACTCAGGGCAGGAACCTGGAGGCAGGAGCTGAAGCACAGGCCATGGAGGAATGCTATTTACTGGCTTATTCCCCGAAATTGTAGATTTTCACAGAATCATACCATCCATAATAATTAAGAATGCTTAAATGTGTGTGTCTATATTTGTGTGTGTGTGTGTGTGTACGTACGTATGTGTGGTGCATGTGAGTGTGAGTGTGCATGTGTGTTTGGATGTACATGTATATGAATGTGCATGTCTATGTGAGTTCCTGTGTGTGTTTATGAATATGATTTAAAAGTATTTATAGTTATTAAAAGTGGAAGGAGAATTAATAAACGTATGGTTAGATAAATGTATGGTATTTAGCTATTTATTTAAGGATACATGGGTCTATTAATCTAAAAATATACATTTTATTTTATTTTATTTTTAATTTTTTTTTGGTCTTTTTGAGACAGGGTCTCCCTGTAGCCCCAGCTGTCCTGGAACTCACTCTGTAGACCAGGCTGGCCTTGCACTCACAAAGATCTGCCTGCCTCTGCCTCCCAAGTGCTAGGATTAAAGGCGTGCACCACCACGCCCGGCAAAATATACATTTTATTGATATAAAATTTCTAGGGCTCCATCTATGAATTGATTCACAACATGCAGTAGTTATACGAAGGATGGTCAGGTCAGAAGATATCTTCTCATACTTTTACCACTTGTAACTTGTACAGATATCATTTCCTTAGAAAACCCATTGACTAATATAATGGTATGTTCCTGTTAATAGTGTCCTCAATACTTAGGGAACACATTCTAGAAAGGACACGTGTTTGTGTATCTGTTATAGCATGGATTGCACTGATAAATGACTTGCTACTTGAACATTTTGTTTACTGGGTCAAGGTAAACCATGCTTTCTCATGTAGGATGATCTGCCTTCTTATTGAACAGAGCCTAAGTATTTTTTTTTAATGGATAGAGCAGGACAAATAAAGTGCAAAGTCCATTGTGCTCTACTACTTTTGGTTAAGAATCTCTGGTCAAAACATTTGAATGTCAAAGATTTATGAGAATATCTGTAATTACTGACAGTTAATCTGTGTGCAATGCCACCTGCCAAAGTTCAGCAATACTCTGAAACGTCTGAAAAGTCAAGCGAAGATAAATGGAGTTTTACTTCAAATACTTTACAATCCATTGAACATAAGAAATATTAATTCAAACAAATAGTTAATTTTTCTAGGAAGAATAAACATAATTTCATACTAAAGTTAATCCCTATGGATTTAGAGCAAAACTCAGTTCAGCAGGATATGGTTTATGATGGAACAAAAACAATCACAAAGACAGTCCTCACTGTTGTGAGATCATGGCCACAGCGTCTTCGTTAGGTCTAGAAGACAGGACTTCTCAGGAGTCCTCCCTGTTTTCTGGATCTTTTACATTTTGCCTCTCTCTCCTTATGCAACATTTCTTGAGCATTGTGGGTTATGATATAGTTAACCCAGCCCATAGTAAGTTATTCTCTTCAGTTTGGCCATTTGTGTGTCTTTGTATTAACTGTCATACACTGTAAAAAGAACCTTATCTGACTAAGGTTAAAAGCCACACTATTCTATGGACTTGAGGGCAATTGTTTAGAAAGCAGCTGAATACTGTTTCAGTTACTCAAAAGGATAGTGAAAATTTCTCCTCTAGGGACTATGACCTCTCTAGCCTGTTTTCATTTTCCATCATGTGATTAAAAGCATACCACCTAGATATAGGGGGCAATACATAGGTGAGCTTTGGATAAGATGAGCTATGGATAAGACCACATGGCTTGCAACTGATGCTGTATTATTACTTAAGAGTGATAAAAATGGTGTAACCTCAAGCAACTTACTTAAAATACCCTGTGCCACAGATCCATTATAAAATTAAGATGATTATAATAGAAATTATTTTTGTTGAGAACTATTAAGAGAAATCATTTTAAATTATTTAACACTGTGTAAGATATTCCATGAGCACCCAAACTGTGACTTTTTTTTGTGTTCTGTTTCTCTTTGTTTTCTTCCTCTTTATTCTCTTCCTCCTTAAACATGTAGATATCTTCAACTTCGGCTAAAACAATGGAGCTTCATGTTAGGTTACATATAGTACTAAGGGGGGTTGGGAATTCATAGAAGTATATGGCTCATATTTCATCCAGTTATCATACCCACTGGAAATGGAAGGTCTTTGTTTATTTCCATTCAGTGCAGCTTTGGGAATCATGGTGCCATGAATGCTTAATAATCTTTCATTAGTTCCACATGATACCATTATATTAATTCAGCCAAATGGATCTGTGTGTATCCTAAATCCTCTTTCTGGCCTAATTCTTTATATTTTACATTTTTATTGGCACTTTGTAATTTCCATACAATGTAATTTTATGGTATTTTATGGTATTTCCCCTATTCCCAACTCCTCTATTGCTTCCTGCCCAACGTAAGGTATTCTTTTTTTTTAACATTTTTTTATTGATGCTTTGTGCATTTCATATATCATTTTCCAATTCAGTTCAGGCATATTTCCCTTTCCCTTCCCCCCCACCCCCACCCCATCCCAGATCATGCATTCTGCCATAACTGTCCTGTATCTTTCTCTCAGTTTTATTTTCATTTTTTAGCTATAAGTGATAATCCATGACTACAAGCATCCTTCATATGAAACCAGTTTGCAGGCTCTTATGCCCAAACCCACACAGCCCCACCATCCAGCGCGGGGTGAGGGGTTGTATGTTCAATCAAGTTGATCAAATGAGTGTCCAGACTACATTGCTGTAGTTTCACCATTCACGCCAATCACAGCCCTTACATTCTACCATGCCCCCTCTTCCGCAGATTGTTCCCTAGGCTTAGAAAAGGGGCACAGGTGGATGAGAGGCAAAACAGTCCACTCTCTCTGGAGCTGTTGACTTGGACTCTGGTCAATTCTGGCTGTTTCCTTTCATGGGCTGACAGTTTGTCCAGGAATAACCTTTCGATCCTACTAATGAAGAACAAGCAATTAGATATATAGGTATTTAAGCAGCACTAATAGTTATGGTAGGTTACTTTAGCATAGACACATGTTTGGATATGTTAATCCATGAATTACAATTTTCCCCCCTGTTAAATATGACAGGGTCTTACTGTGGCTTATAACATCT
>VZQC01005616.1:585156-737302 GCA_009823505.1 Rhizomys pruinosus
AAAAAAAAAAAAAAAAAAAAAGAAAAAAAATAAAGATTAGATCTCTGCAGCATCTTTTTTCTTTGCATATTGGCTAGTTGGTGTTTTCTGTATTAATCATTATTTGTTGCATAAGGGACATTGCATATCTGGTGAGAATTAGAGATGCAATAATTTATGGGTATGAAAATAAGTCATTAGGAATCAATTTAATATAACTATTTAGTAGAAAATCAGCATGAGGCTTTGCCCTATGCCCTGTGACCTCTCTAGCCTCATGTTCCTGAGCCTTATATCAATGTCAGATATGGGCTCCATCCTAGGAAGCAGACCTTAAATTGAATGAAAGAGCGATTAGTTACTCCCATAATATTTGTGCCACTATTGCATCAGTGGGCATATCTTGCCAGCACAATTATTATAATTCACAGGTTTCACAGTTGGGAAAAGCTGATGATCATTTTTTTTTCGTTCTGGTACCCTGTATTACCTTCCAGCACCATGAATTCCAGTCTGGACAAATTCGTGGAAAAGTAATCTGGTTCTTGATTGCAGAGTTACTTTTCTCAGGAAAGTCGAATTAATAGAAGTGAGGGAAGCATAGAAATGTAGATACATCCTCAAGAACCATCTGGAAAACAGAGTAGACTTGGCAGATAGGATTTGCAGTCAGGACTGAGGACTGAATTTGGAAGTTATCAATGTGAGTACATGAAACAGATGTAGCCACCGCTTGGCCTCAACTAATACAACTATCAATCACTGTGTAGAGAAAGATTTTTTTGCTTTGTTTTGTTGGTTTTTACTTGAGAGACAATAAAATTATCTCATAAATGAGAGGACAATTTTGCCATTATATATAATTTATTTAATATATTTAAACTTCAGTTTATTCATCTATATTGTGTAGGTTACCACAAAATTCAGGTAAATGACATGTCTAAAATAGTATTTTCCCATATTTATGAGCTTAATTCAATATGGTATTGTTGATCAATTATAGTTACAGAATGTTTTCATAAATATATTTTTTTTCTAAAAGTTATAATGGAATTTATATAAATATGGTCTTCAACAACTTTACAGGGAGAATTACTGAGTATAGAATTCTCAGGTAAAATTGAATTTAATAGAGACTATATTTTTTTTATTTTAAGGATGACATATAAAACCTTCATGTTTATGTGTAATTTGGCTGACTTATGCATTATTTGCTAGGTTTTATTCTCTATTCACATGAAACTCAGATTTTTTTGAATACTTTAGTGAGACACTTTTATACAAATGATACTCTGGCTTATTTGAGTGGCATTACATGTTTAAACTGACAAATTTTCTTGTAAATTTTATCCATAACTGTATTTTTCTACTGATTTGACATTTTTTTCCATTCAGTATTTTAGTCTCTATATCAATCTAAACTATGTAGGTGGTTATAGCCATTACTGAGCACAAGAGCTCAGAAGAATAAATGACACAAATGCACAGAATTTATTTTCTTTCATAAACGGCTAGAGCACTTGATCTGTAAACATCGGCAGCTCTGTCTCCTTTTCTAGCATTCCAAGGGTATGACTTTCATCTTTTTGGACATGAGTTCTGCAAGGGCTCTAGCTAACAAATTATAACCCACCAGTCTATATTCTATGTTGGAAGCATCACAAAATAGGTGAAAGACTATCCTTGCTCTTATAAAGAGATTTTCTAGAACTATCACAAATATTTACAGATAGCTAAAAGGCTACTCTACCTGCATAACCATTGCTTACAGGCTGGTAAGTGTCTTTGTTTAGCTGGGCACACTTCACTAACCAGCACTTCATTAAAAAGGTGGAGAGGGGAATAACTATGTCCTAGGAACCAGAAATCTTTACACGCTTAACACGGCATTCTAGGAAGACACATTATTTTCCAATTTATATTGTTTTGGTTTTTGACTTGACTAAATATGATTATCTGGCTTAAGTTTCAGTAACTCTGAACATCATTTATTTGTTTTGTTAAATTTAACCAGAACTCAATCTGTTGATCTATTGTTTTTATAAACAGGCCTTTCCTTAAATATTCTTTTTTTTTTTTACTTTTTTTTAAAATTTTATTGATTTCTGTATGTGTATGAATGTACTGTCTGCATGCATGTCTGTGCACCCGTGTCGTGCAATGCCGCGGAGGTCAGAAGAGGGTCTGGAATTCCCCTGGAACTGGAGTTCTCCTGGAATTGGAGTTTCAGACGGTTCTCGGCCGCCATGTGGGTGCTGGGGATCGAACCCGGGTCCTCTGCAAGAGCGGTCGGTTCTCTTAACCGCTAGGCCATCTCTCCAGCCCCCCCCCCCCACCCCAACCACCATTAACATTTTTTTTTTTTTTTTTTTTTTTTTTTTTTTTTTTTTAAAGAAAAGCCTTTTCCTTGTGGGTGATCTTTGTTCCTTTGGATGTCTCTCTTTTCCTATAGGAACTGCATTTATTTCAGTTGTCCATTAGGTTAATAAGAACATAGAGTATTTCAAAAGAAAGTATAAAATAATTTTTGTAAATAATTTAAGAAAGGAAAAATGGCAGACATACTAATGTATTATTGCAGTACTGGACTGACATGCAAATTTCATGATCATTCACTCCCTGGGTAATTTTTCATAGTTTCAATGAGATGAAACGTGTGCCTCTAGGCTGAATCTCTCTCTGTTTGTGTTTCTGTCTGCTGGTTGCCACCTGGTCTGCATAGCGACATTAGGATTCAATTCTTATCTTTCCTGACTTTTAGAAGCTAATTTTGGAATTGACTCTCCTTGCCTTGACCTATTGATTTCTCTGATCTTATTGAGACTTTTCCCAAGTTGTAAAATACCTATACATTGCCTGAAATGCTGTCTTCTAAGTCCATTGTCTATAAAACACTCTGACATATCCTTATTAAGGACACAATTAGTTTGTAAAAACTATGTAGCATGTGGGAATTTAGATACTGACTTGTTGGGAAAGAGTGTCTTTGATGTTAATGGCTTTATGAGTAATGAGCTGTAGTGTTGGGTCATATCGTTTGTTCAGATCCGTACATACTTCTGGATAGTTCTTGCCAGTTTTTTAGTCACTATTGCATACTGATTTTCTTAAGGAGAACCCAACTGAAATTTTATAAACTTCAGATCATACAAATTTGATTTCTCTCATCTTACCTTATTTTTTGTTGGACGCCATTCTTAAAGCCCAATGGGTTAATGAAGATGTGCAGAAAGGTGCAAAGTTCCTCACTGTGCTTTCCTTTTACTTTTCTTTTTATTCTTTGTCATGAAGAGATGTATTATGAGATCAATCTTCTTAAAATTTTAAGTTCAAAACAAAGTCTAGTCAACAATAGGTGCAGTATTTCACAGCAGACCCCACTACTTAGTTACTTCCATAACAGACTCACTAGAACTAAGTCATCTAATTCTCACTTTCATTGGAGACTGTTTTTCCAAGTTTTTTTTATTTATTTATTTTTATTTTATGTATATGAGTGTGATGCCTGCCTGTGAGTAAATGCACCTGTGTCCTGCAATGCCCACAGGGGACAGAAGAGGACATGTGATCCTGCTACTGGAGTTATCCACCATGTGGGTGTTGGATTCAAACCAGGATCTTCTGCAAGAGCAGCCATGTCTCCAGCCCCCTCTTCTATGATCATAACTTTTCTAGCTTCTTCATAAAGTGGAATAATCTGAAGATCCTTCTTTTGTGATTGGATTATCTCCCCGAGTATAATGACATCCAGATTTTTCAGTGTCTTTTGTTTTAAGAACGAAAAGTATTATGCCCTCTTTTACTCTTTAATCATTTCTTGACCCTGGCTATTGTGAATGATATTGAAATGAATTTGAGCATGTAGAGATCTCTGAGATAATGATGGCAATTATTTTGTATATATGTCAAGACTGAAATTGCTTCATCATATTTTATTTATAAACTTTGCTAACCTGCATATTATTATTTATAGCAGATATTCCATTATTCATTGTGCCAAGGGTCTATTTTCCATATCCTTGACTTCACTTGGTTTTGTTTTTGTTATTGATTCCTCTGGTAATAGTGATTCTAAAGTGGGAGATGATGCTTCTTTGTGTTTTAAAAGGTATTACTACTGGGGCTGGAGAGATGGCCTAGAGGTTAAGAGCGCTGACTGCTCTTACAGAGGACCCGGGTTCGATCCCCAGCACCCACATGGAGGCCGAGAACCATCTGAAACTCCAATTCCAGGAGAACTCCAGTTCCAGGGGAATCCGACACCCTCTTCTGACCTCCGCGGCATTGCACGACACGGGTGCACAAACCTGCATGCAGACAATACATTCATACACATACAAGAAATAAATAAAAATTAAAAAAGGTGTTACTACTATTATTATTTTCTTATTCTTTTTTTTTAAATTTATTTTTATTGATGCTTTGTGTATTTCATACATCATTTTCCAGTTCAGTTCAGGCATTTATCCCCTTCCCTTCCCCCCCACCCCACCCCTACCCATCGCAGATCGTGCATTCTGCCGTAAGTTTTCTGCATCTTTCTCTGCTTTTTTGTTTTGTTTTGTTTTCATTTTTTTTAACAATAGGTGATAATTTGTGAGTACAAGCATCCTTCATGTAAAACCAATTTGCAAGCAGTTGTGCCCAAACCCACACAGCTCATGGGTCCCACCATCCTGAAAGGGGGGGCTTGTATGTTCAATCAAGTTGATCAAATGAGTGTCCAGTCTATATTATTGTAGTTTCACCATTAACCCCAATCGAAGCCCTTACATTCTACCACGCCCCCTCTTCCGCAGATTGTTCCCTAGGCTTAGAAAAGGGGCACAGGTGGATGAGAAGCAAAACACTCTACTTTCTCTGGAGCTGATGTCTTGGTCTCTAGTCAGTTCTGGCTGTTTTCTTTCATGGGCTGCCAGCTTGTCCAGGCTTAACCTTTCGATCCTACTAATGAAGCACATGCAATTAGATATTTAGGTATTTAAACAGTATAATATATAGCCTTTCGATCCTACTAATGAAGCACACACAATTAGATATATGGGTATTTAAACAGTACTAATTGTTATGGTAGGTTACTTTGGTATAGACACAGATGTTTGGATGGTATGTCAATTCATGATCTACATTTTCTTCTGTCAAGTATGGCAGGGTCTTCGTGTGGTTTATAACATCTCCTTCTTATTCTTAAGTGTGTGTGTGTGTGTGTGTGTGTGTGTGTGTGTGTGTGTTTGTATTTGCTTTGACATGCGTGAAAAGGTCAGAGAACAATTTTGTGGAGTCAATTGTTTCCTTCTTTCTTTAAATGGGTTCCTGTGATCAAGCTTTAGTTGTAAGGTTTGGAGAGTAAGCGCCTTGATCCTGAGCCTTCCTGCTGGTCCTTCTTTGTAATTTTGGTTTTCAGTTCATTAATGATTAATGATCTTGGCCATCAATGTGTGTATGTCCCATGTCGATTGTATGATTTTTTGAAAATTGTCTATTAATAATTGATTACTTATTATTTAAACTTTGTTCACTTTTACTTGGACTCATGATTTGGTTTCTTTTATTTCTTTGTTTCTGCTGATAATTTCATGAATAAAACATTCAACAAAGTAGTTGTGAAAGAAACTAGACAGTAAAGATTATCCATGAAAATCCTGTAGATAACATACCGTATAGTGAGAATTTAAAGCTCTTCCTCAGATATCAAAAGATAGGCAAGAATGCCCATTGTACCCATTCTATTCATCAGATCCATGGCAATCCTAGGCAGGGCAGATAGCCAAGTAAAAGAATGTACTTGTTAAGAAACTCCTGAACTCAATGGCAAGAATAAGTAAAATAATAAATGTCTGAATAAAGTGATCATTCTCAAGTTAGTTCATCTCTGAAATGTGTTCAAGGTGTTTATCAGGTATAGTATTTCTCCATTTAGAGAAAAATATTCCATTGAAAAATATCACAGGTGGTTTATAAATAATCAAAGTCACCATTTGATATTAAACCAGAATCCAGTTGCAAATGTGGCAGCACAACATTTTAGTAATCTATAAACAGAAGTCCTATGTTCTAGCACAGTGCTTGAAAAATTAACCTTGGAAGATAGCATAAAAAAGCTTAATAATGCTATTACTCTATGGCTTATTGTAACCAGTGAAATGAGTAGTACAGAACATTATGACTAATTTTTTCAGATTATATGCTGTAATTTAAATTTAGAACTAAAGTTCACAAGTCACATCAAGTACATGGAACATGAAGGAGTGATATTAGTAGAATATTCTAACAGTGTTCCGGATTTTAATACTTAAAGTAATACAAAATTATATTTTCTATTTTTCCTTTCAAAAGAATGAATGTTAAAATATCTATCATCTATCCATCTATCTTCTATCTATATATCAATCATCTATCATCTATCTTGTCATCTATCTTCCTATTTCTAACGCTATCATTAACTGCTTGACCACTACATTAAATTTTAAGTTCTAATTATGGCTTTTAGATTGCCAATCTCAATTTACCATTTTTAATCAGGAAATTAGTATATAATAATTACTGGAATTCTGATGAGAAAATACTGCAACCCGTAGTGGACTGGTCTCCATGGTCCCAAAGAAAAGACCGGCAGTGAGTAATTAAAAGAATTCTTTAGACCAAAGTAGAAAGAACACAATTTTACTGAATATGCCACAAGCGTCACTGGGGTAGACAGTAACAAAAATACTGTCTGAAGTTAAGCCGGGGGGTTGGGGGGAGTGGGTTCAGAGGTCTGCATTTCGGAGAAGCCCTTGCTTGGTTAGAGTGAGTTACTTTGAGAGCAATTTCCCATCATGTAATTCAAGAACGAGGGCAATATAGATATAGGTCAGGCTTCAGAAGTGGAAGGCTCATGTGAGTCACTGTGTGTTTCTTTTCAGTTATGTGATCTATTCCATATAACTAAGGGATGTTCTGCTTGATCAGTGTTCAGTCTTGGACACAGGGCTGCAGCTCTGTGGTATCAGGCTATAGTATTTCCCAAATACAACTTGGTATGGAGATAAAAATTATCTGTTTGAGATTTCTGGATCAAGCTTTTGAAAATTTTCTATTGGGAACTCATTCCATTTCTCTCTTTTCCTAATAAAGGCCTTTCTTCTATAGTGTCCCTATTTGTCAGGCATGAAAGTCTCGAAATGCTCGGAATTTTAATGGCTAAGCTGAGCTGAAAACTGTATTGCCAGGTGCAACAGCAACTGACTGCATGCAGTCAGTGAAAGAGAGTCAGCAGCCCAAATTACAGAACACGCCAAGCCCTGCCCTGTTCCGTTTCCCATCAGGAAGCTGCAGCAGTCATGGGTCAGCTGTTGGGCACACACACACACACATACATTGAATCAGTCATTCCGATGGAATGACTAGGAAGAGAGAAGTTCCGAGTCATATTGGGAAAGGTGTCCCCTGTGTGCTCCTTCTCCACTGAGAGATCTTAGCAGAAGTGTCTGAGGGAAGACTGCACCCTGGGCTTGGGATGCAGTTGAGCAGTTTAGTGGGATCCTGAACCTGGACCACACTTGTCCAGGGGCAGCAGTGCACTTCAAGTGCTCCAAGCCCTGAGAGCTTTCCTATACAGGGCGTTCCAGGTCAAGGATTTGTACTTGTCTAGGCCTAAATAGCACTCATGAGATTTTGTCAATGAGCCACACTCCTCAATAGGTTGGTCACAAATTGCCAACAACTATATTTATAGGGCTTGGGGGGGCAAATTTTCTTTCCTATAAGACAATTTCTTCATAAAAATGTTTATTGACATGATTTACTATGACTTTATTTTCATGTAATTTCATAATTTTACAATTCCTAAATAGTAGGATCTATATCTCAGGATCTTCAGTGAAGCTTAATTTAAAACACAGAGCAGGAAATAGTCTTAGGTCATTTGGAAATGAAGGAAGCAGAAATGATTTGGTCACGTCTGCTGGACAGCCACATGGCTTTGCCATCCAGAAGTACCATAAATGTCACTGATGTCTTGGAGTGAAATCCTTTCTGAATAAACTAACAATTTATTACTGACAATTGTTTTCTCTTTTCTCTAAAACATATCTACACACATGCTGCTTTAGCACCTCTCATAAATTCCAAAATATTTAAGATTTCCCACCCCTATAATAGGTACTAACACTACATCTGCACAGATCATTTGTGAAAATATTATTGAATTGAGCAACCACTAGAATGTAGAGGCTCACTGTTTCTAAAGACAAAGGAATATATGGTATGTCTATGCATTAGTAGTCTGAATTTTGACACTAGTAAAGAGTAAATAAAAAAGTGTGATCAAAAGAATAAGACTGATACTAAAAGGAATGAATTACTAAGTAGAAATGGAGATTCCACATTAAAATGCATTATAAAATTCAAAGTTAAATTTCATTGGAGTTTAATGTTAAATTTAATGGCTTGAGGTAATTTCTGATGTCTTGTTTGGCAGCTCTCCACACATTAAAAGTATTATGACTCCCATTTATACTTAGATTATCTAAAAAGGTGAAATAATTTAACTGTGATATTATGCTATGTATTAGTCATTAGACCTGATTTTTAAAACAGAGCTTCTATTTGTGTGTTCCTTTTAATGATATCTAGCAGTGGAATTGTATATCTTGGTGGAGTATGACATTTCCACTTAAAAAGATATTTAGGAAGCTGGAGACATGGCCCAGGGGTTAATGACACTGGCTGCTCTTGCAGAGGGTTTGGGTTCAGTTTCCAGCACCCACATGGTGACTAACAACTTTACTTAACTCCAGTTCCAGGGGATCCAATACACTGTTCTGATTTTTGCAAGTATTGCATGACATGGGTCCACTTACATATCTGCATGCAGTACACTCATACACATAAAATAAAATAAAATATAAAAAGACATGTAGATTTGCTAGGGCTAGATTGATATTTTTGGGTTCAATTTTTGTTGCTTTGTTACTCGTTGTCAAATATTTTTAGCAATTCAAATTGAGAGTAACTATTAATATACTAGATATATAGAATAAAAAATGTAGATTATATCCAAGTCAGGAGCTAGAAAGACCAGAAGGCAGTCTTCCCTGGGATAGCAAGCATCTGTGCCACTTGGGCAAGCAGAGTAAGGCTCCTTGAATGCTGGGAACTCAAGGGACAGGTAGGTACAATTTTCTTGTTTCCCAGATGCACAAAGCTTCTCTTAGGATTTGAACTGGGGGCACAACTAGACAAGAGTTTTCTGTTTTACAATGACTATGGTTAAATTGATGACTCCTACCCAAAATAAATTATTTGGGCTTGCCTTTAAGCACATCTAGCAGTCATTTCCCAGCTCAGAGTTGATCTGGGTCAATAGATTGTGGCTGGTCTTTTTACAAGCTTGAGAAATCAGGTCAAACTTAGATGGACCCCAGCTGGAGGCTCAAAAGGTCTAGAGTGTTATTAGTCCTGTTGACCAATCTCCTCATGTTGGTTACTGTAATCACTAGTCACAAGATTTGCAAGGGGTCCCTTATACCCATGTTATACCAGCCCATCACAACATTACAGCTCCCCTGATGGGAGAGTGCAACAACCCCAGTCCTATCATAGGCAGAAGAGGGACTGTGCCCTGCTCCCCATTCTCCAAAGCAGCAGCCCTAGCAAGTATATCAGCTAACAGTGGATTGGCTTCAACACGTCCTACCTAGCCAGCTGTCTAACCAGATCAGGGAATACCTGGGCCTAGTTCAGCAAAGCTTTGCCAGTCCACAGGATCAGACAGAGTCCCTATAGAACCACCGAAGTTGGGTGCCTGGGTAGCCCCTCTACAGGACTGGCAGTCATGGCCTTCCTAGTTTTCTTGCTTATCTGGTTTATCCAAAACTGGAGAGAGGCCCATTCAACCTCAGATAATTCCCCAGAAGTACCAAGGAATACCTCTAGAATAAAACATAAGGGATTATATTGACGACAAGGAAGAAATGTAGGAGCAATAGAAATTGACTGACAGTGAGGTGGTTGCTAAGAACCTTGAAGAAAGCCTCAGAGATAAGGAAAGATGGAGGAAGATAAGCAGTAATGTGCCCTGGCCCCTGCAGTTTAGTCCAGGTCTAAGTACCTTATACACCCACCGCATTAGAATCTTCATTGGCCAAAACACTGCATTCTTGTGACCTTTTGTAACTACTTGCATATATGTAAATCACTTGCTTAACTTCTACCGGTCTGTTGACTATAATTTTCCACACAAACTTGAGCTCTGGGCTGGTGCCATTATGGAATAGTTTGGGTGTCAGTCCACTGTCATGAATAAACTTCTTCTCTCTCACCTGGAAAAAGAAAACAAAAAACAAAACCAAAAAATCTAGATGAGAATTATATAAGCTCTTGCATGAGCTGTCATAGGGCAACCAGAGTGGGAATATAGTATTGGTGCCTGGGTCATTCAATCATGTTAAAAGTGAAATCAGAAGGGCTTCTTTCTCCACTTTGGAATGAGAAGAATAAGGGTGAAGACCCACTTGACCAAAATAATGACAAGGGGAGCTGGAAGTAAAGCCAGACTTAAAAGCTTTGTTACTTAGTTCCTAAGTAACATTGTGTTAATTTGTTTGGGAATGTTTACATTTCTACTTAATTCTTCTACAGCAGGTACAAATTAAAAATGAATCATTTTGGCATATGCAAATCGGTTCAAGATCTAAGTCTTAATGATACTTCCAATAGAAATCAAAGTTCTTTTTAATTATAATTTATATACCATTTGTTAATTTGTATGTTTTATATATGCAAAGTAGAGCACAATTTTATTTTAATTTCTACTCTGATACTCAAATATAATATCATGTAATGTCCAAAGTCATCACATGGGAAGTAATTTGATTATATACCATATAACATTAAACAGTATAGTAATTATTAAAAATATGATGGATTATAATAATTAACTCCACTTAACAATTAGAAGATTTGGTTTGAACAGGAATGCAGCTGCATGGTCGATCACTGGATGAGCATATGAAAGGTGCTAGGTTTGTTCTGCAGAACCACAAGATAAACAACAGCAAAATAAATACATGTGATAAACTAAACTGTACATTTGGCCTTACTGGACAGCCCAGACGTTTAGTCCCATCACTCAGTAGGTGGAAGGCAGCAGGCAGTAGGAGAATCCCAAGTTAAAAGTTAGTGTGCAATACAGCAAAAAGTACTTGGTCAAAAATAACAGCAGCAACAAAAGGAAAACACAAATGCATGTTTTTTTCATTTTGATGTTGAAGGTATGACTCAGATGGAACAATTCCTAATATATACAAGACCCTATTTCCATTCACAATACAGGAAGGAAGGAAGGAAGGAAGGAAAGGAAGGAAGGAAGGAAGGAAGGAAGGAAGGAAGGAAGGAAGGAAGGAAGGAAGAGAAAGAAGCCTATATATTTTGGAAATTTCTTATAAACACATTCTTAAAACTTTTCTGAAATAGTGGCTTTAAAAACTGGAACATAAGTAATCACTTTATTTAAACTTTAAATTTACATATGATTAAAATGACAGGCACTTACTGGTAGTTGTTAATTCTAAGAGGCTAGATATCTCAGCAGTTCCAGTCTGGCTATGAGGGGCTGATGAATTCTGAGAGATCTGCTAGTCTTCAGTCTATGTTGGAAACTGAAGAAGCTGGTCACAGCAAGATGAAGTAATCAGTGAGAGAAAAAGCTAACAGCCCAAAGCAAGAGGTCCTTTCTGCCATGGCCTTTTATATGGGCTGCCATCAGAAGGTAAAGCCCAGGTTTAGGGTGGGTCTTCCAGCTTCAAATGATCCAATCAAGAAGCTGTCTCTCATTGCAGTTAATCCCAGATCCAATCAAGTTGACACCCAGGATTAGCCAGGACAGTCACTTATTCTCTGTGGTTCAAACAGTTGTTTCTGTTTACAGCCACTGTCTTCATGAAGAAGCTTCATTGATGAAGGCTGAGAGCTGCACTAATGTGTAGATATCAGCATGCATGAGACTCTTGCAAACATAGACAAGAACCCAGCATAGCACTGGGGAAATGGGCAGCAGGTCCCAACCTTAGCCTAGTAAGTCCTGCCAGTTGATCAGTACTGTTTGAGAGAAAGTTGATCTTAAGGGAGTGACACTTGACAGGCTAAACATATTCCAGTGGATGAACTTGACCCGAGAGGGAAATACGCCTCTACAAACATGACTAGATAGACTGTGACATAAATGACAAAATCCTTGAAATACAGTGGGTGTGGTGTGGAGGGGGTTGCAGATAGTGAGGGGGCCTTTTAATGAAGTATGCTTACCAGAGAAGACCACTCAGACACAAAACAATGCCAAAAGAAAATCTTTATAGCTGTCCAGCAACCACGCATTGGGCATTGGCTTCCAGGTGTAGCCCTGAGTTGTTTTGGGGGGGAGTTTTTAATACAGAAAAATGGTATCTAGGGTTGAAAAGTTTAAGTTCAAGCTTAGGGGTGGAAAGCCTCTCCATCAATCCCTATTCTCTAAGAGCAAGCCAAGCAGAAAGTACAGAAGCCATAAATTTGCAGTTAGCAAAAGCTACCAGGTGCACACTGACCTGTTCTCAAACTTCTACCTTAGTTCAGCTTAGTCAAATGTCCCGATTTCCATACTTTGTGTTAAACTTTTAAGTACAGGGTACAGCTAAGTCTCATAATATGGTATAGTTATGGTCAGTCTTGAGGTGCCTCACCACACCTAAATATGATTAAGATATATTTTATAAAATGCAAAAAGTTAATTATACATATCTATTAAAAAATAAATGAAAGATAAGTATTTAGAAGACAGTTTAATAACCATGTCTATTTAGTACAACCATCATCGTAGATCTCCTTAAGGCAACTTTGTGAAGACTGGTTGTTTCTGATATGGGTAGAACAAGGTCTCCTCTTAGGGTTCTTAGTCTCTTTAATGGAAGAATTGAAGAATGAACTCAATCAAGTTTAGAATAATTTTATTAGAGGTTAAAAGAAAAACTCACAGGGTAGACAAGCTGTAAATTTCATCAGCTACCTGGAGAAGAGAAAGAAAGAAAAAAAAATGCCACTTTAATTCTGGCATGGAAGTCAGAGCTGTGGCAAACCAGTACAAGAGAGCCTTAAAGAAAGAGTAAGGAAGCCCAAAATGTTGGATAGGCCAAAATGTTAGAGAAAGCATGCTTAGAATAGAGATCAAATGAAGAAATGGAGGGGCTGCATCCTTTGAAGGACTCAGAAAAGTGGGTACTTACAAAACTCCATGGCTACTACCCTGTCTCTGATGCACTTGAGGGGAGGGATTCTGTGCAGGGAAAGTTCACCACCTCATCAATATGCTGGTTATTTTATCAATCTCTGTAGTGTGCCTTTAGTTAACCAGGCTTCATGGTGGTGAACCTGGGGCAAATGATGGACATACGTGAACTGGAATGTTGGGTCTCACACCCAGGCTAGAGAATTTTATTCTCTTGACCAGTTTTCTCTTAAGGAGACCTTTCCTGGAACCATAGCATTTGTATGTAGTGTGTATATTACTCTGGTATCTCATTAGTGAAAATATATGCTATTGGCTGTCCAAGAAGAGTCAGAATGGCAACCAGTATTTCCTGACCCAATTCAAGTTCAGCTTCTGGGAACAATGGCCAACTAGTCCCCACAGCACAGTTCACATGGCAGTCACTGAGACACCTGCTTCACTGTTGCACCAGGTTTGTAATAAAAGTCTTGTGAATGCAAACATGTTCAAAAAACTGTATCCACAGCTGCAGAGGAAAGTTCACTGAGGTGGTGTGCAGTGACTCAGGTTTAGAATCCATTACTCTATAGGCAGAAGAAAGAAGATCAGAAGATCACCAGTTTGAGGCCAGCTCTGGGCAGGGGGGTTGTGCTTTAAAATCAATAAAGGCAAAATAAAGTTGTACATTAAAGTGGGATGACAGATTAAGAGAACACAATTCATACTTTAATATCATTTTTGAATATTTTATTGCAAAGTATGAATGAAGGTTCTATTTCACCAATTACTACAAGAGTTTAAATTTTGCAATGGAATAGGATAAGCATATTTATTTATATTTTTTATTTTTTGGTCTTTTCAAGATAGGGTCTCCCTGTGGCCCCAGCTGTCCTGGAACTCACTCTGTTGACCAGGCTGGCCTTGAACTCACAAAGATCCTCCTGCCTCTGCCTCCCAAGTGCTAGGATTAAAGGCTTGCACCACCATGCCTGGCCCAAGCATATTTATATAATGACCACACAAACATTTTATACTGAAGGTTTGGGGAGTTTAATGTTACTATAAAAATAGCATCTATGGGCTGGAGAGATGGCCTAGCAGTTAAGAGTGCCGACTGCTCTTGCAGAGGACCCGGGTTCGATCCCCAGCACCCACATGGTGACTGAGAACTGTCTTTGACTCCAGTTCCAGGGGAATCTGACTCCCTCATCTGACCTCTACGGCATTGCATGACATATGCAGACAGTACATTCATACACATAAAAGAAATAAATAAAATAAAAAAAAATAGCATCTATTACTAGAAGTCTCTGGTTGTCATTTCTTCCTCTCAATTCCCAAAGGCTGAAGTTTATTCCTCAGCATGGCTGCCTAGGCTCAGGTGGGAGCTGGCGGGAGGGGGGAGGGCGGAGGAGGGGGATGAGCCCTTATGGGTTGGTGAAAAGAGCTAACCTGGAAGAGATTCCGAGGGAATAACTCAACTCAACTTTATTCGCACAACTCTGGATTTTTATACTGGACCTTGTGAGGTGGGAATGGGGGTTGGGGGAATTTACAGCCTATACAGGGTGCTAGTCATCTGAAGTGTGTTCTCCAGTTCAGTAAGTGGTGGACAGCTTCAGGGGCAACTGTCTTCCTCCTGAGGACCATGAGAACAAAAAGTGAGCCAAGAGATCCCTCTGAAGGGGCAAGAATTTCTGAGAATTGACCAAGGAACAGTGTTTGAACTTACTGTTGTTGCAAACGACTTAGACATCAAAGGTTTGCTTTAGATTACATGTTGCAAGGTAGTCAAAATGCTTAAGGAGGAAGCTCCTGAGATTCCCCAAACCTTCGGTATTAAAAGTGCCTTTGCTGAAGAGAAAGAAGCCTAGATACTTAGAGAACCAAGTGTGACAAGAACAGAAGTGCTGTGTGATGCTATGACACTTAGGATTATTCCAAATCCTCCTCTAACTGCCCAATTTACACTTGGTAGTTTCAGATGAAGAGTAGACAAAGGTAGAGGAATTCAGTTGCATTAATATAATACCGTCCTTACTGCAGGTGGAGTGTGAGTACAGACTCCAAACCTATCTGAGTTCCTTCTAGTATGAGTAGAAGTTCATCTATATGTTTCTTTGCTATGGAATAACACTGAACTAAGGGTTCGGTGGTATGAGTGACTTTGGGGGCATTTTTCTGTAAAGCAATTTCTGAATAGCTTATTGTCTAGTTCACTTGAGTGAGCTTTTCAAATTCAGCATTTTAAATAAACCATCTTATGAAAAGTTGTAGTATTTAAAAATATGTTTTTATTCACAAGTTGGAAATTTGGAGTTACTGCTCAGAGTGGGCTGATGGGAATGTTTTCCAGTCTCCCTAGGCAGGCAGCACTGCTGATTAGCTTCCATGTCACTGAGCTGTCTTAATTGGACTTGAGGATTTGCTTTATTTTTGTTTTTTCTTTTATTTTGTTTTAACTTTCAATCTTCTCAGTTTTGAATACATTTTTTGAATATTTTTACTTATACTTTCCTTTGTGGGAAAGTATAAGTAAACAATTTGTTAGATTTTCAATAAACAAAAAAAGAAAAACACCTAAGTTCTCTATGAATGATGAATGAATGTATATATTTTGCAATCATCAAATTTTATGTGAGTGTAATTTTGTTTTCTCTATATTCTAGAAGATTATAACAGAAAAGTCCTGAATTTAATCTTTAAGGCAAATTCATGGCCATATATATATATATATATATATATGCACATGTTTGTAGAAAAATTAAAATATCAAATTAAAAATAAATTTTCATAATACTAAGCTGTGTCAACAACATGGTTCTGCAGATAAAGTACTTGACTACTTACTGTAGTCATGACATCCTGACTTCAATCCCAGGACCAACATAAAGGAAACAGGATGAAGTAGCTGGCATGTTTGTGTGTGTGTGTGTGTGTGTGTGTGTGTGTGTGTGTGTGAAGTTCCAGCCTTAGCATTCCTTCAGTGAGGTGGAGGTGAGAAGGAGCAGCAACCAGAAGACCCAGTATGCAGCACAGAAGCAGAATTAAAGACTCTGCTTCAAAAACAAGATGGAAGGAGGAAACCCAAGTTATTTTTGTGAGGAACTAGACACACACACACACACACACACACACACACACACACACACACTCACACACAAGACACAGAGAGAGAGAGAATCAGAGAGAGAAATATAAGAAACTTAAAGATATTTAGACATTCACAGATCAGCATGTACTTCTATTGAAAAGAAAAATTGCTAATGTTCTATGAGGTAGAGTACCACACCCATTTGTCAAGCCATAGAAATTCAGTATAAATAAGAAATCTTCTATTATTCTTTCATAAATTCTACAAACAATTGATAATGGGTGTTTCTTCTGGGAAGCATTTATTTTCCCTGGTGTCTTTGCCTCAGGTAAAATTGCTTATATCCAGTATTGGAAACGTTCACTGTTATTTGTCAACCCCTTGTAATATTTCTTATCACCTAACATTTTATCTTATTAGCCTAATATCTCAAGAGCTACTTGACTTTAATTAAAGAAATAGCACATTTTGAAATGGAAAACCAGACAAGCAAGTCTGATCTACATAGTCGGTTCAGAGACAGCAGGGGCTACAGGTAGACCCTATCTTAAAACAAAACAAAAAGAAACAAAATAAAACCAAAATATCAATCATTTCTCTAACTGAGATTTTTATGCTGAAGGCATGTTTGTGTTTGCTAAATACATTCTTTTTTTAAAAGATTTTCTTTTTTTGTGTGTGTGTGTGTGTGTGTGTGTGTGTGTGTTTCTGTGTGAGTGTATACAACATGTGTGTAGGTGCCGTTAGAGACTAGAAGAGGGAGTCAGATCCCCTGGAGCTGGAAATACAGGTGGTTGTGAGGTACCTGACATGGGTGCTGGGAACTGAACTCAGGTCCTCTGGGAGAGCGGTTAAGTCCTCTTAACTTCTGAGCTATCTCTCCAGCCCCCTAAATGTATTAAATGAGTAGTATTGAAATTGCTTAAGTTCACCTTGAAATCTGTGAATACTGACATGATGAACGCATCTTTCCTTCCCGTCTGTCCACGTTTTTTGCTTGACATATTGCACTTCCTCAAAACTAAAAAAAAATGTTGAGGAGTGACATAGTGGGTATTTTATTTTTTCTTTCTTACAGGTCTTAAAAAGGAAGGATAGACACTTAAAGTATGTTCACTCAGTACTTGGAATGTATCTGCAGCAAATAATGCATGTTAAATTTATTTTGAGCATGAAAAAATATTATCAATTATTCTTTTCTATCAGAACTGTCGGTTTCTCAGAAGTTATGCACATAGTCTTATGAATATTTTTAAAATTAGCATCCCACCTATTCTTTGTATAATATATATTGACCTTGGCTTGTTGTGTTGAACGAAGGTGCCAGGATGCCCTTTCGCAGTCCACATGCTCGTTGTCACAATGATGTAATTATTTTCTATTCCTGGAGTGTAGAAAATTATTACATTAATGAGAGTTAAAAATTGCCTAGTGCTTTGTCCATCAATTAAAATGATTGCATTATTCTGGTAACATAGTAAATTATACTGCTTGGTTTTCAAGGATTCAGCTCATCTTTCACTGATAGGATAACCATACTTGGTCAGAGTATTTGCATGCATGTATTATTACATATATACATCTATAATTTAAATTGCTAATATTTTCTTAAACACTTTGTGCCTTTATTCATGAGTTGTCTCTAGTCTGTTTTCTGAATTAATGATTGCTCATTCATGTTTTGTGTATCTTTTGACGTGTATATGTCTGAGTGTGTGAAACTGTATGTACAAGGGTTTTGTGTGCTATTGAATCCATGTGACAGTGGAAAATCTCAGGTGCTGGTCCTTGCGTTCCCTCTTGCTTGACACATGGTCTCTTGTTTATCACTGCAAAGAGCAGGATAGCTGGTTTTGTGACCTTAAGGGTGATTCTTCTACTTCCATTCTCCCCTTTGGAGCTCTTGTATTACAAAAGTGTGGGATTACCCTATATAGCTTTATGTACTTTTAGGGAATTCAAACTCAGGTTCACGCACATGCGCAGCAAGAACTTTACCTACTGGGCCATCTCTCCAGCCATTCATCATGTTTCCATGTTAACATCTCCCTGGCCTCATGAATACCTTCAGGGATGAACCCTCTTCCTCTCCTTTATGAACAAAGTTAGTGTAATATGGGAATTTATTCATTCTGAGATTCACTTCTGGAACTTGTCAATACTGAGTTTTTATGGTTAAATATTGTTATTCATATCCTTTCATTTATTTAGTTTTAGTTGTTTCTGAAGTAGTTATCTGAAGTTGATGCTCACAGTTATATTTCTATCTGTTTTCTGGCATTATAGTTACCCTTATTTTGGTACTGATATTTTCTTTGGGTCTAGAGAATACTCTAGACTTCTTTAATATGCTTATCTTTGTGAAAATAATTTGTTTGAGGTATAATTTCTATATACTTTTAGGTAAACTCTTCCTTAAATCATGCCAGTATGATTCTAAATCCTCCCAGACATGTTCAACTTGATGACTCTTCAGCTTTTAGTTTATCTCTGTATTATATATCCTACCTTACCTACTATAATAGATAAGTCAGCTAATACTCAGTTTTTAGTGATTCTTTTGGTCTTTTCTTGGGAGTTTGGTCACAAACTTTTGATTTGGTAACAAACTAATTGATTTTGCCTGATAATAAATGTAATAACTTCAAAACACTCTAGAGTTTATATTCTTCCTTTGAAAAATGGTCAGTTTTATTTACAAAGGTGGATAAGCTGAATGGTGTCAAATTCCAAGCCCTCCTGCGGTGTTGCCCCTATAGGAGTAGAAAGCTCTGCTATCTCTACACAGTGTAGTTCAAAATGGAAAGCATAAAAGGAATTTAGAGCACTCGGAAGAGGTCCCAGTTGGAGAATGACACTTACACATTGTATATGAAAATGGACCAGAGATGTCCTGGAACCATCACTTAAGACAGAATTGGTATTGAAGTAGTCCAAGAAAATACCATGTTCTCCAAAACAAAGGCAGAGCTAAAATGGGTTTGGTTGTTTGCTCCTTTTTAGTGTTGCCTGTCGATCATATATTTATCTTCTTAAAACTTCTCTCCGCAATCAGTAACTTCTGTTTTTAGCACAGATGATGTCACAATGGAATTTGACTGGAACTCTACAGGAGCCGATGCATCTTGTTTTCAGCCAGCAGCATTCTCCTTTTCCACAGTAATGGGCTGATAAGTCAAAGGAGTGCTTCCCTGGCCAAAACATTAACAGAGAAGAAGGTTTGAGTAATCATTCCAACAGAGTGCTGCACAGAGTGTGCCCGCACATGTCCTAAACAATTCTGTTTTCTGATTGGTTTCATGTCTGTTCTTCTGTGTGAATTAAATTAATAAATGAATCTTATTCAAAAAAAAAAAAGATTAGATCAGAATGAACTATCCAGAGGTATAAAGTTCAAGATTGGAGGATAAAACAGTTCAGAAGGAAAGTATTGTTTCCAGAAGGCTTTATAGCAGAAATAATGCACACTCTGATTAAGATGCAGGGCAGTAGAGCCAAGGACAGTGGCTTAAGTGTAGCTCACTTTTGTTATTAAGGGAGAGCATGTCACTTATGTAGACAGGAAGTGTTAATTAGCTGGCAAGGATGCTAGAGACAAACAAGACATTTTGAAAAAAAATAGGAAAAGAAAAATGCATTCAATATGGTTAAGAAAAGTGAATATTTAATTTTTGTAAATGGGAAAGAGCCTTGTTATCTTCAGTAAGAATAAGATATAGATTCATGGAATGGGTCTCTAATCTGTCTATGTATCTATCATCTATCTATCTATCTAATCTCTCTATCATCTATCTATCCATCCATCTCTCTATCATCTATCTTTCATCTATCTATCTATCTATCTATCTATCATCTATCTATCATCTATCATCTATCATCTATCTATTATCTACCAATCTTTCATCTGTCTATCTATCTATCTATCTATCTATCTATCATCATCATCTATTTATCATCTATCTAATCTTCTATTTATCTATCTATTATCTATCTATCTATCTATCTATCTATCTATCTATCTATCTATCTACCTATCTATCTATCTATCCCCTCTCCATACATAACAAAAAACTGGATTAGAAGAAGCTATCTACATTTGAACTAAGAACCCATTGGGATTCTGGTACAAGTGATACACAGATTATATTACAAATAAATAAGCAACAAAGTAAATTTTAAATCAGGGAAAAGACAAGGTAAAATTGAGGAAATAAAAAGCCTCATTCGTTTTCTCTATTAAGTAGGTAACAGGGGTTTGTCCATGCCATGATTATTTCATGAACACGACTTCGTACTTAAGGAAAACCTGAAAGTTTTGTGACCAATGTGCCAGGGAATGCTCAAGGTGAGCAGGAGCTTTATGTGAATTCTGGAGATAAGATCTCTGGTCTTGTGGCTTTGGGGAAAGTGTGTGCTTTAAGTGCTGAACCATCTTCCTAAGACCATTTTCATTGTTTTTAAACCTCATCTGATTTTTACTAACATAAAGCTTCAGTGAACTTGTATATATTTTACTGTTACAGTATATAACAAGCTCAATTTGGTCCTACCGAAATTCAGATATTCTGAAATATACATATAATGCTTGATAGGAGTACGCTGATCCTTCGGAATATAAACTACACAATTTTAGTATGGGAAGAGTATTCTAGGAGACTGTTTCCTCATGAACGTTTCGGCTATTTTCACACCTTCTAAGCAGAAGCATTTACAGTTTCCATTTTAGATTACACTTATAAAGCTGTCTCTACAGCAGAGTGTCTTAGGAAGTGAAACCAGCATCTTCCTTGTTGCTGTATTCAGCAAGGCTGCTTCATGTAACCTGAGGAGACACGCTAAAGACCCATGCTGCTAACTGTGCAATGTTTAAGCAAGTCCTTGGTCTCTGTTTGCTCAATGCCCTGTCTTCTGCAAGGGTTCTTTAATTTGTGGAAAGATGAGTTATTAGCTTAGAAGTAAGAAAAATATCACAATTTTCATAGTTCTTGACAGTTTAAGCTGTTTTAATCTAACAAACTCAACATATGAGCCATCAGGATTGAATTTAGCTTGAATAATCTCTAAATAAAAATTTGACACATGGTCTAATGCAATAATGTATTTTTTTATAAATTCATTGGTTTTAAAAAGATGCTAAAACACAGCAATTATATAATGCTTCCTATGATCACGTAAATGTCCAAAAAGCAGGTATCTAAAGAATTCCAAAAATTCCAAGTGGTAAAACTTCATGATTTATTACTTACTGATGGATTTTTCCATAGTTAAAATAAGCTTGATTTGATAACTACGTATTATTAAAATATTATTTATCAATAATGTTTCCAGGTAACTAAGGGTGGAAACCCAGTAAGTATAACTAATACACTGAAAGTTCATTCAAGTGCTCACTGAAGCTGCTTATTTAGGTACTGTGCTGCATACTGAGGACAGCACTGGGAAGTCTGTATGTAGTATCTGCTCCCAGGATAAGGAAATGGACATGGCCAAACAGCACAACTACAATATTGAAGGATAGATTGGTTATTCATGATTGCATACCATAATGGATTTTTTCTGGGAACCCATTATACTATTTTTAAAGATTCATGATTGTGATTTTATTTGTAATTTTAAAGTTGTGAATAAATTTCATTATTTTTTAAGTCAGCATCTCATTTTGTAGTTTAATAAAATGTAGAATTAAAAAATATGATGCAGAATTACAATCTTTCCATATCAGTACTGCCATTCAAGGTATCTTCCACCATGATTTCTCACTTTTCTTAAGCATGAAGCACATTTTATTTTAAATTACAAAATGCGTTCCATTTGTTCTTATGTATAAAGTGGCCAAATGTTTTCATTGCCAAGTTATGTGCTTAGAAATTGGGCTCAGAGAAAAGACCAAAATCTCCTTGGTTTCTTGAAATTCCTTAAGATTGAAGCTGCATCTCAAATTCAAGACTTGCATTCAAATCTTGATGATCCGAACAAATAATTGCATTTGAATTGCTCTAAAGTTAACAAAAGCAACAATTCACTGGTAATGTATTCATACACAGCTGAAGGGAAGAAAAAGAAAAAAAAAGAAATGAACCTTTGGGACTTTTAGAGCAGCTGGCTTCCTGTCAATAGTCTAGGTATTCTCCATTGAGTGTGTGTAGACATTGAGCTGGAGCATTGGCAATAATTTCAGATTCAAAGACTAGAGCAAGCTTGCTTTGTTCTGTTCTCAAAGCCAATTATATTCTTTCTTTGTGACTAGTGAAAAGAGAGATTATCTTTCCTCCCATGATATCTGAAAGGACAACCATGATGTCTTTGTCTAAGATTCAAAGAGGTGTAGTAAAGTGTGCCAATAATCTGTTCTAAAACCAACCAACCAACCAACATTTTTTCATATCAGTTCTTATCACAGAAACAGTTTTTTTTAAGTCATCGTTTTAGAATATGATATATATTTCATCCATGATGGTTGTAATTAGCAGAAAGCTCTCAATTCTCTCATAACTTTAATAAACAGCTGAGCCAACAGCAATATCTTGTCATTTCACTCAGTGAAAATTTGTAAGGTTAACTGATACATTCATCATATATTCTTTCTTTTCAAAATACTTCTTATTCTTTTTCTGTGTGGAGGAGTGTATTGCCTGCATGTGTGTAAGTGCACCAGTATCTTGCAATGCCCACAGAGGTCAGAAGAGGACATTAGATTCCCTGGAACTGGAGTTAAAGTTGGTTATTAGCCACCACCTAGGTTCTGGGAAGAACCAAGATCCTCTGCAAGAGCAGCCAGTGTTCTGAACCCTGAGCCATCCCTCCAGTTACATGATATAGTTCTAGTTCTTGATGAGGAAATATTTCAAGTCACAAAACTTTTTCCCTAAAATTTCAGAATGATACAGAACATAGAACTCTTCAGTTGTTTATCAGTATTGCCTCAGTGGTAATTATTGAGCTCACTGTAGCACTTAATAGTAATCTGTGGGCTAAAGAATTCTGTGAAGCAACTGGTAAATCTATACTTACTGAATATCATATAAAATAATTTCAAATGATTTTCAAATCATTTTAACACTTGTAACCTCTCCAAATAATAATAATAATAATAATAATAATAATAATACTATAATGTGTCACTATTATCATGCTAGAAATTATACTCATGATGTATACAGGGTAAGCACTTACTCTGCAACTGAGCAAGAAACCAGATTTATTTCTTAATTTTTTTTTGAGATTGGAAACCCTTTATTTATTTATTTTTTTTATTGATGCTTTGTGTATTTCATACATCATTTTCCAATTCAGTTCAGGCCATTGTTTTATGATATATATTTCATATATCAGTTGAAAGTTTAACCTTTAATTTTTTTCATATAACTCTCAATATTTATGGTACATAACATTATGAATTTGGGGAATACAATATAGATTAATTATTTACCATTGTTGGTATTAAGCAAATTGGCCTCCACTTCCTAATAAATCCAAATTACCATTGTGTAAAAGAGTCAGTTTGGTTTTTGATCTCTCCACAGTTTATCTTTACAATCACTCAACATTATTCTACAAACATTTTTATTTTTATGAAAGCAAAGCAAGTGCAAGTAAGATGGCTCGGTGGGAATTAGGACTTGTCACCAAGACTGACAACCTTAGTTCAATATCCAGGATCCCCATGTAGAAAGAGAATGACCTCCCACAGGCTAGCCTCCGACTCCCATATGCATACTCTGGTGCCCAGGCCTCCACACAGGTATGTGAACACACAAAATAAGTACAATGTAATGAAACTTTAAAAAATAAAACAAAGAAAATTAATCAGAAGAAAATTAATATTTAAAAGGTCATCAATTGATGATGACCTTATCAGCTTAAAGATATACTAGAGAGTGCCCCAAAATTTAGTGACAAAAGTCACAACCATTCATCCATCTCCTCCCATCCCTTTCTGGTGTGTAATCCTTCTGCCTGAAGACTGCTCTGCAGAATGTCCTGAAACAGTGGTCTTCTGGGGATGAGTGGATTTCTGTTTGACTGATGTGCTGTATCATCTCCCATGTCCAAAGGTGCTTTTAGTAGCTTCTCCAGAGCCCCATTGCTGAAGAAAACTGACTCTCTCTCCCCCAGGGCCATCAGTGGCCCTTCAGCCATGTGCTGAAGCTCAAAATAGCTTCCCTTGCTGTGTGTGGAATACCCCAAGTCTCTTTCTGATACTCTTAACAGACTTGAATTGGGCTGAGAGATTTAATGGAATAAAAGACTAGTTAAGATTTTAAGATTTTAGCATGTTTTAAAATAAAATGGGTCCAGCCTGGCATGGTGGTGCATGCTTTCAATCCTAGCACTCAAGGTCAGCAGGGGATCTCTGTGTGATGTACCCCAAGACCACTTTTGTTCACATAGCCAGTTTGGGCTCAGGGAAACCCTGTCTTCAAAAGACAAAAGACAAAAAAAAAATCTTTACTTCAGTTCAATCGCAGGCTTTAGTGAATAATGGCCACTGGAATCTGCAGTTGCCTAGGACTTTAATCCATGAACAGATGACAATGTGATAATGTGTATGGCTGAGTTCTGGCTTTGTCTCGCATGGAAATGGAAAAAAAATAATTTGTTTCAGCCCATATAATGAGGCGATACTTCATAAATTTTTGTTTACAGGGCAACTAACTAGCTTAGAATCTGTGCCAAGTTGGAAGGTGAACTGTGCTTACAGACAGAAGCTGAACACGAGCACTGAATGAAAACAAGGTGAGAGAGAGGCAGATGAAGAATCTTCAACACATCAATAACCTAGCATGTGCAGTCATGAAAGCATGAACAGATTGTAGCGTGGAGGAGCATCTCTCCAAAGACCTCACTTTTCTTTTTTTTTTTTTTAAATTAGTTTTTATTGATGCTTTGTGCATTTCATACATTTTTTCCAATTCAGTTCAGGCTTATTTCCCTTTCCCTCCTCCCCCACCCCCACCCCATCCCAGATCATGCATTCTGCCATAACTGTCCTGCATCTTTCTCTCAGTTGTTTTTTTCATTTTTAGCTATAAGTGATAATCCATGAGTACAAGCACCCTTCATGCAAAACCTATCTGCAGGCTGTTGTGCCCAAACACCTACAGCCCCACCATCCAGTGGGGGGTGACAGGTTGTTTGTTCAATCAAGTTGATCAAATGAGTGTCCAGACTACATTGCTGTAGTTTCACCATTCACCCCAATCGCAGCCCTTACATTCTACCACGCCCCCTCTTCCGCAGGTTGTTCCCTAGGCTTAGAAAAGGGGCACAGGTGGATGAGAGGTAAAACAGTCCACTCTCTCTGGAGCTGTTGACTTGGACTCTGGTCAATTCTGGCTGTTTCCTTTCATGGGCTGACAGTTTGTCCAGGAATAACCTTTCGATCCTACTAATGAAGAACAAGCAATTAGATATATAGGTATTTAAGCAGCACTAATAGTTATGGTAGGTTACTTTAGCATAGACACATGTTTGGATATGTTAATCCATGAATTACAATTTTCCCCCCTGTTAAATATGATAGGGTCTTACTGTGGCTTATAACATCTCCTAACCTGTAGAGGATGTAAGCTTGTGGCATCAGCCATGGGTTATTTCTCCAAGGGGAGAGCCAATAGCCAATTAGATTTGGGATATACAGGCACATGGCTGCCTCTGCTGCACAGTATTTCCAGGCAGGTGAGGTGTAGCTGGTGCTGACGGTGGAGTCTTGCTTGACTTAGGGAGACCCATATTTGCTTTATTGGTTTAGTGGCCTTTGGTAACACTCTCTGGCAGTCCAGAGGCCATCTGTACACTTGCATGTGTGGTCTCAATACATCCCTCCCATGTTAACGTCAGGTCTTCGGCAGCAGGGTCTTATTGCCTCTCCTCCTGTAGGTATCCCAACTTAGAGGCAAGGAGCCCTTACCTTTTGTGGGGCCTTGGATCCCCTGGCCAACATCCACCTGGTAGAACAATCCATTGCTGATGTCAGAGCTCCTGTATTAATATATTTTGCCTGAGTGCATAGCCCTAGGACTTTAGTATTATATTTGGTTCTGAACAGACAGTAATCCCTTCCACAGTTCCCATGTCTAGTAGTCAATTAAAGAAAGCAGTTTTACCCGTTTTATAAGAGATTACCTCTACAATAGTTGTCTCCAATTTACAGTTGGGCAACCATCTCATCATCGTCATATTTCTCCTTGTTCTATGGGGGGGGGGGCAAGAAAGTCTCTCATATCAGAACCTTTGTGGCCACAGGGAAGACCTCACTTTTCATGAAGATGCTTGGAGTAAGGGAAAGAGATGAGAAAACACATTCCTTAAAATAGAGCCCTGCTGGGGCTGGAGAGATAGCCTAGCGGTTAAGAGCACCGACGCTCTTGCAGAGGACCTGGGTTCGATCCCCAGCACCCACATGGCGGCTAAGAACCGTCTGTAACTCCAATTCCAGGAGAACTCCAGTTCCAGGGGAATCCTAGACCCTCTTCTGACCTCCGCGGCATTGCACGACACGGGTGCACAGACCTGCATGCAGACAGTACATTCATACACATACAAAAATAAATAATAATAAAAAAATTAAAAAAGAAATAGAGCCCTGCTGTGAAGGATCTGCTTGAGTTAAAAATTCAAAACAAAATCAGTTCTTTCATGAATCCATCTCCATTAAAGTCTCATTGATCAATTCAAATCCTTTCAATTTAAGGACTCTGGTGAAAATCCTGAGTTTGAGAAAAGGATAGAAAGAAACCCTCTTAGTTCCTGTATAATAAAAGTCTTAACCTTTTGGGACAGGGAAAAATCACTGAGAAAAATCCTAGTCAAAAGCCTTATTGACCCATGATTACACAGATGAAGCTCAGTGAGAAGGCACTGTGTAGGTTGGTAATTCTAGCAGATATGGATAAAAGAGGGAGAACTAAACATACCAGAAATCAACAAACAAAAATACACATATTAATGGAAAGCAACTCAGGTAGACCTGACTCGTGTGAGCAAAGGTTCCATGAATTTGGATATAGGGCAGTAGACATTATTCAAATTGAAACACAACAATAATCAAAAGGAAAACAGAATAGAATCATCAGCCTATCAATCTAAAATATGAATGATCAGAAACATGGCAGGAAAAGACAAAATCAGGAGAAAAAATATACAAAAATTATTAGTCAATAATTTTTAAAAATAGTTTTAATAACATATAAATGTATTCAGATTGCTTAAGACCAAAGATAGAAAAATAGACTGACAGAAAAGATATACAGCACGCAGATCAGGTCAAAGTAAAAGTAACAGCAAAACTAATATCAGAAATTATGAAAGCCATAAAATACCAAAGTGACCTTGCTCCACTGCTGGGATTGTTTTCCGAAGAGAAAGATGTGGTGTGTCTAGAATGTAAAAAAATAGTAGCACACCTTTCTGTCTTGTTTGAGACTTTCAACCATGCACATAATGTGTTTGATCAAATCTACTCCCCATTCCCTCTCCTCCAAGCCTTTTCCACCCCCCAATACTTCTCCCTCCCACCCACATGTGCTCTCAAAGTATTACCAAGTATTTTATTGTTGTATGTTTTCCTTTCTTTTATTTAAGCATCATACCACAAAACACTAGGTACAAAAAACATAGGAGTGGAAGCAAAATAATCAATTGAGGGGCTGGAGTGATGATGATGGCTCAGTGGTTAGGGGCCCTGGCTTCTCTTGCAGAGGACTCAAATGCAGTTCCAGTACTCACATGGCAAAAACAACTGTTCTTAATTCCAGTTCCAGAGGACCCCAATGCCCTCTTCAGATCTCTGTGGGCATTGCACAACCAAAGTACACTCAGACACATAAAATAAAAATATTTTTAAATCAGTTGATTACCTGTGTGGCTCACCAACCAGTGCTTTTTAAAAAATAATTTAACAGTATCTAGAATTCTAAGGCCCCTGTGGGCTTTCCACTTCCTATTCCATTTTCTCTGCTAAATGTGAGAACTATTATGAAGTAGCCATTTCTTTACTCCTTGTTTTAATAACCACAAATATGCATTAAAGTCTTAAACATTTATTTTCACCTTTGAGCCTTACATAAAATCACCTTACTAGTGTGTATACATTTTACCTATACATATTTTTACATATGGGGGAGAGAGAGAAACATTGTGTTTTGGAATCTTTCCATGTCGATGCTGTAGCTAAAAAGTTATGGTATTTTAGCTCCTTTTCTCTTGAGCTACATGGCCCAATTTTTGATAGTTTTTTTTTTAATAAATGTATTTTTATTTGTATGAGTGTTATGTCTGCATGTGTGTAAGTGCACCCATGTCCTGCAGTGCAGGCAGAGGACAGGAGAGGTATTGAAACCCCTGGAACTGGAATTGTGGTTAGTTGTTAGCTACCATATGGGTTCTAGAATTCTAACTCAGGCCTTTGTAAGAAGAGCCACTGCTCTTAATTGCTCAGCCATTTCTCCAGCCCCTCGATGGAGTATTTTTAATCGCTTTCACCATTACTTACATTTTCTGAGTGCCGCTTCTATATGTGGAAGACATGGCATTATCAAGCATTGGCAGATGTGCTACAGGTTTTATGGGTCTAGATGTTTAAAAATGTTTTGAAAAACAATATAAATTATAAATAAGTGCAAAAGTGGGTGTTTATAAGAAAATATCATTGATAATTATAAATGCATTCACAAAAATATGGATTTTAACAGAAATTATAAATATATATATATTCATCGTATATAATCGTATATATATCTCGGTCTCCTCATGCGCTGGCCGCTCAGCCACAAATGACCTAATATCACTGACGACGCTGGTGAATTAATTTAAACTTCAGAAGTCTTATGGAAATGTGACCATTCATGGAAAAACAGAGGATAGTAATTCTATTATGGTGGTAGATACTTTAATTTATCTTTATTATTAATCTGTAAAATTCTCATGGAGAAATCTATGTATAAAATCCTTAGGATAGTTCTATGAAAGTGGCAGAGAGTTAATGTCTTCTTTATTAATATTTCATATTATAATATTTAAAATATATTAAAAAAACATATTTTTTATTTCAATTGAATGAGTGCATTTCTCGCAGATATGTAACACACCCATGTCATGTAATGCCCAGAGAGGTCAGAAGAGGGCACTGGATTCCCCTGGAACTGGTTGTTAGCTGCCATGTTGGTGCTAGGAATTGAACCTGCATTCTCTGGAAGAATGGCCAGTGTTCTTAATCACTGAGCAATTTTTCTGGCCCATATGGTATCATTTTACTACAATGACTCGATTTGTTATATTTGAGGGGAATGTTGCTAGCTTTTTGTTGTCGTTAAAAATAGTGCTGCTGGGGCTGGATAGATGGCCTAGCAGTCAAGAGAGCCAACTGCTCTTGCAGAGGACCCGGGTATGATCCCCAGCACCAACATGGTGGCTGAGAATCGCCTTTAACTCCAGTCCAGGGGAATCCAACAACCTCTTCTGACTTCCACGGCATTGCACAATATGGGTGCACAAACCTACATGCAGACAGTACATTCATACACATGAAAAATAAATAAAATTAAAAAAAATAGTGCTGCTGTGAGGATCATTGAGCCATGATTTTTCCATTGTTTATAAATGTGTTAATATCATTAATTAGAGTTTTACCAGTTTTATCAATGATGACTTCTTGCCTTATATGTTCTGTTTATTTCTACACTGTTATTGTACATGTTATCCATCCTCATTTTTCGCCCATGTGATTTCTCTTATATTCCTCTTATATTCTCTCATAATCCTCTTCTTCTGCTTACCTATCTATAACTAACTGAATTCCTCTTTTTCTCTTCCCAAAATTTTTTCAATAGTGGCAAAAAGAATGTCTTTTTTTCTAAGACCTTATTGTTTTTAGGGAACGCTTTGTACCTCAAATTATATTTATAATACTTCATAAAACTTGACATCCATTCAGAAATTATGGGGTCATTCAGGAGTGATTTCCCTTTCCCTCATGCAGTTATTCCTAGATTTTTTTTAAATAAATATAAGAATTGTGGCCAAGAAAAAGAATGTTAGCTAATTTTAAAGCATTATTGGAATATTCTATGGGATTACTTCTTTAAGGAGACATATGACTGATTATTTACATAAATCACCAAAACATTGTTACACAATGCTTAGATTGTTTTAGTTGTAGTTTTCTCAACAAATAAAATAGGTGCATACATTTTTTGCTTGCATATCAAGCAGAAACTATAATTTTCATTCATGTGTGTTGCATTAGATTTTTCCTTTGTGTGTCTTAGGTGATTCTTGAAATGGTTTACTTTAAAAATATTTGAAAAAAATAATCCCTTTGCTCAACTGAAGTTATATAATTTATTTTTCACGATGCAGTTTACTGATTATAGAGTAAGTGTGTAAGTAAATAGTCTATTGAGAAACACCCACAACTTCTGGAAAAAAATTATACAATCTATAGGAGGATAGTATTTTATTCAATTTCAATATGTTTGCTTAAATTACTTTTATTGTTATTTTATGAAAAAGCACTTTGTGTACATGAAAATGAAGAAAATAGTTTTTTTTTCTGTACTGTAAAGTACAAATATACTAGAATAATCAGAATCAGAAAGGAAATTTCTTTGATATCAGCACATATCACAACCATATGTTTTGTACAGAAAAGAACATTTAAAGTATGGTTAATGCTGGTACCAGTTTAGAACTATACTGAGAAGCATAATATGACATGGGGGAAAAAAAAACCCTGAACAAATTTAAAAACTACTTTTAAGCCGGGCATGGTGGCACATGCCTTTAATCCTAGCACTTGGGAGGCAAGGCCAGCCTGGTCTACAGAGTAAGCTCCAGGATAGCTAGGACTAAAGAGAGACCCTGTCTCAAAAATACCAAAAAACAAAATAAACAAACAATGAAAAAAAACTTCACTACTTTTCAATAGATTGGACTTGTTGTTTAAGTGCAACTAGCTAAGCAATGCTTATGGAGAAATAGGTCAGAAATTCAGCTGCTGTGTTCTGGGATATGGGGAAATGTTACACTGCCTTGCAGGTTCCATCAGTGCTTATCTTCTTTGGTTGTTAAATGTTTGATTATCAGTTGTGTGATTAACTGCAGTCAGTTGGGAGTTGCCATGAAAGATCTCAAAAGTTTGGAAATGTGCTATGTATGTTCTTTTCGCACTGCTTTGGAAAGAAGATAAGCAATCATCCCAATAGAATAGATGATTTGCAATTTTTCCTGACAACTCTTTGCAGACATCTGTGTCTTGAGGCCACTCTTCAGTGGTGAAGAGGGACATAGAGAATAAATCACTTGAAAATACTTATGGCGTGTGTACTGGCTGGTAGACTATGAAGAGTTAATGGGATTCAGAACCAGCACATGATTATGTTCCTAGATTCTTATACCATAACTCTCAAAAAGAGCTGAACATCAACACCACACATCTAATGGGAACTATTTCAACTAGAAAAGTGCTGAGAATGTTAAGGTTTGAAAGATTACAGACGTGAAATCCAGAAGAATGTCAAGAGTTCTGAAGCTTATATAAAATAGCATTAAGTAATTTTGAGTCTTGGCTAAAATTAGTAGTGGATCTACAGAAAGTAAACTATGTTACAAATTACACAGCAGTAGTGTGCATCAGAGTTCCATTTTGGGGGACTTTGATCAAGTTATTCAACACTATTTTAACCTTTAATATCTGCAAATTAGACAAATGACACTCCCTTTTTTTAAGGGGTTAAAGATAAAATTTCATATTTTTAAATAAAATAAGTCCATCAGTGTAATACATAAAATATTTAGATTTTTAAATATTTATATTTTATATTAAGTTTTATATTTTGTATTTATTAAGGTTCCTTTTAATTTCACCAATATGTTCTTGCTTTATTTAAAGTGGCGATAGGTTATTAGAATTTTGTTTAAAATGCTGTTTTGGACTGGTATATATTAAAAGAGATTGAGGAGAGAATATTTGGGTTCCACTTATAAAACTGAAGAAAAAAATTTAATCTGTGTTATGCTACAGAGTAACACAGATTAAAATAAGACACTTTAAATAAACATTTAATTTTCAGTTATCATACTTATTTTTTCTCAAACCACATTTATAAAGCCTCAGAAAGCTTGGAGCTATTTGGAAACTGTAGAGAGTAGGACTTTAGAAACTGTAGAGAGTAGATCCATAGGTAACCAGAAGAATGCGAAGCTGGGGTTCTTTCTTCAAGATGCATGGAAATTCAGAAAGGTATTTAAAAGTTTAGTTCCAGAAAAGTATGTGATAATACACTTTCAAAAATTTACATAAAGTATATGTATGCATAAACATGTTCATAAACAACAGATATATTCTCGGTCTCCTTTATTTTTTATTTTTTTTAATTTTTTTTCTCCTTTATTATTTAAATTATTTTGTCCAGTGGCTCTGGTTCTGACCTGGTCTCTGTGTCTTTTCTCTTTCATAATCTTGTGTGTGTGTGTGTGTGTGTGTGTGTGTGTGTGTGTGTGTGACATATACAGGCCTACAGTTTCACATGGATATGATGATGTTATATTTCATATAATTATTAGTTATTTCTTGTTCTTATTCTGCTTATAAAAAACTTTTAGCTCTAATGTTTCTCAGTGTATAATTTCAAACTTTGTTTTTTCCCATTAAGTCTTGCAAAAATCAAGTACTTGGCTACCATTTCTTTAAGGCAGTCTTCGTGTCTGTGTTTGTCATTTCAGTTCTCCCACCAGGGTCTTTCATTAGGAGCCACGTTTTGTTTTTAATGGTAGTTCATGGTTAGCAGGGAGTTTTCCCATGGCACTTATATCACACAACTAATTCTGCACTGGGTCTCAGATTCCCTATTCCCTTCTGCTGTATAGTTCATGAGACTTCCTCTGTGTCATAGAAATAATGTACAGAGAATATTTTATAATACCATGGTGAGAAATTTATGCTTTATGTGGTAGTTTTTGTGAAAACACTTTAGTATGTTTTCAGGGAGTTATGTATTTCTCCTGACATCCCTTCTGTCCTCTGCTCTTAACTCTACTTGTCTTGTCCTGTTCTTCCTCCCCATTTCCTTCACCTTCTCTTCCTCTCCAATCCCTCTCTCTCCCTCTTTCTCTTTCTCTCTGTGTTGTTTCTTTATATCTGTCTTTCTTTTTCTTCATTAAAGAGTTCTCTTCTTTATTTATTGCCATTAATATCATTGTAGGCATGTGGCACAGTGCATGTGGTGGTCAGAGGACAACTTTGTAGAGTTGGTTCTTTCACATTTCTGTGGCTGGAACTCAGCATTTCAGGCTGTCACAGCAAGCACCTTTAGCACTGTGCCATGTAGGTAACCCTGCCTCTGGGTTTTAAAACTATTTTTTTGCCATTTTAGGGCCAGGTTCAACATCCCTGTAATAATTTTCTTGATTGCAATCAATCTGTAACAGGGAGAAGCTATTTTTAGCAGAAATGCATATAATGCAAATATAGGAAATACCACGAACACCCCAGGTGTGCTTTTAGAGCATTGCTATGTGAATAGTGGATGTTGTTGGTCTCCGTCATGTCTTAAAGACCCAAGGACTTTGTCAACTTACAGTTAGAAGGGAAAACATTTCCTTGACCACATGGTGCTTACATAGTTATTGACATTTTATGAAAAGGGGTAAAGATAAATATCCAGTTTATATTCATAGATAGTCTATACCACATTGAAAGGTGAGCAAGAATTTAGAAAATCAACATGTATGCTAACCTTAAAATTACAGGTGGGAGAGGGAACACAGAAGAAATTCTTGGAAGGTATAGTTCATTCATTCCTTTCCTGTTGCTATAATAAAATATTTGTGGGCATCTTTGGGAAAGAAGAGAACTGTACCTCTCAGTTCTTGGAATTCAAGGGCATGACACTTCCTACGGAATCAAGACCCTGAGGGCTTGTTTATGTTTAGAAAACATGGGCATGGTGGCTCCTGCCCTTAATCCTAGCACTTGGGAGGCAGAGGCAGGTGGATCTTTGTGAGTTCAAGGCCAGCCTGGTCTACAGAGTGAGTTCCAGGACAGCTGGGGCTGCATGGAGACCCTGTCTCGAAAAGACCAAAAGAAAAAAAAAAAAAAAGATTTCTAGCATGCCAACGTGGCTAACGCTAAACTTCTGCAGGGCTATCATTTGACATGTCTGGCATCCCAAGGTGATCAGTGATGTTGTCATTTATAAAACTAACTTCAGTAAGAAGCCACCTTTATGTGATTTTCTACAAAATGAGCTTAGGACCAAGGGCAAACACTCTCCCCTGGGCCTGAATGTCTAGTGGTCTGTGTGCCCTTACCCAGAGAAATCAAACATTTCTCTTTGCCAGAGGCTGTGTGAGCCTTTAATCTTCTAGCTCCTTGAGACCCTCTGTCTCTGGCCCCCACACACTGCTGTGGCTTCACTCTGTGAAGCACTTCATTGTAGATCACCAGGCAGGAAGCCAGGAGGAGTCTTCTATGCTCTCAGAGCAGCACCTTCCAGGAGATAATTGTCTCCTATCATGTCCACACCTGGTAAAGGTGAAGTGCCATCTCTCATCCTACCCTGTACACCAGGCTTCCAACACATGAGCATTTGTGGGGCACCCAGAATATTTCTAAGCCATAGTACAGGGCAAATCTCACAATAAAGACCTTGTGAGAAAAGCTTTAATAATAATTCCATGTATAGTAAAAGGTATTCAAAATTTGCCACAGATGAGGCATACATAACAACATAACAAACATATTTACCTTCATTTCTGCTTGTCAGGAGGAAAAGAAATATAGAAGTTCAAGTCTATTTGCATTGTCTGTTCACTCAAACCCCCACAGCTTAAACATGTTTTCCTTCTTTTCCTACATACATTCAACAACGTGGTTAACCCTGTTTCCTCAGATACACTAATATCCTTTACTACTTAAATTTTCTATATTTTATCTCGACTGTCTTCTGTGTTCTTTCTTCCTTTAGCTTATGCACTACAAGGAAGGCAGCATAGAGCACAAGCTTTAGACTAAGCCCAACCTGTTTCCAGTTTTACCTGTACTATTTGGTAGCCACGCAGAGCTAAGTTTATTGACATCTTAATATCTATCACCTGCTACAAAGTGGGAGGATTTTAATAAATTTTGTTCTCTAGGTTTGGAATACACAACAAAGGTGGTACTATTTTTAAGTGCTGACTTCAGGGTCTAGGAGATAATAACCATGAAAAATAAGGACTAGAGTGAAGTTTTGTTTCTTACACTTTGTATAAATAACCTGTAATTTTAATTTCTTTTTTGGTCCTTTTGAGACAGGGTTTCCCTGTAGCCCCAACTGGCCTGGAACTCGATCTGTAGATCAGGATGGCCTTGAATTCACAGAGATCCGCCTGCCTCTGCCTCCCAAGCGCTAGGATCAAAGGCGTACGCCACCATGATTATTTTTATGTGTATATGAGTGTACTGTCTGCATGTAGGTTGGTGCACCCATGTCCCACAATGCCGCAGAGGTCAGAAGAGGGTCTCGGATTCCCCTGGAATTGGAGTTAAAGAAGGTTCTTAGCCGCCATGTGGGTGCTGGGAATCGAACCCGGGTCCTCTGCAAGAGGAGTTGGTGCTATTAAACACTGAGCCATCTCTCCAGGCACCTCCCCCACCCCGAGTGCTAGGATTAAAGGCATTTCTTCTTTTTTTTTGGATAACCTGTACTTTATTAACGGTCTTTGAAATTTTACTGTATTTGGAATTGTACAGCGATTTACATAGATGTTATTTTTTTTAATTTTTATTTATTTTTGTATGTGTATGAATGTACTGTCTGCATGTAGGTTCGTCAGAAGAGGGCGTCGGATTCCCCTGGAACTGGAGTTAAAGACGGTTCTCAGCCGCCATGTTGGTGCTGGGGATCGAACCCTGGTCCTCTGCAAGAACGGTTGGCACTCTTAACCTCTAAGCCATCCCTGCAGCTCCACATAAATGTTCTTTAAAGATATTTACCTACTGCTTGTTCCTTTATTGATTGTGTGTGTGTTGGGGGTGGGGGTTGTGTTTAGGAGCCCATGTGCCACAGTGAGTGTTTGGAGGTCAGAAGACAACTTTGGGATTCAGATCTTGTCTTCTGCCTTGTTGAAACATGGTCTTTCTTGTTTATTCCATACTAAGTACCCTAGGCTAGCTGGCCCAAGAGCTCCTGATAATTCTCCAGTCTTCACTTCCCATTTCTCTGTAAGAGTATTGAGATTAGGGATGCACGCTGCCTGCAGCTTTGGTCGGGAGGAATACAAGCCTGCCGAACATGGCTGCAGCTCTGTAAAAGTTTCTTTTTGATTTTTCAAATATTTTCATATTCAGTTAAGAATCCACTAGCTGCAATAATATGCAATTTCATTATAGCATGTTTCATATTTTATAAGTTATATATATATCTTATAGTATCTATTATTATATACTACATAATAATCCCATGGGCTTTATTTTTAAGAACAGTTAAATTTTATTTTAATCAATACCATAAAGTAATTCTTTTTTTTTAAATTAACATACAGTTTATTTTTGGAGATCATAATTTTGGTACATATGTGATGTTTATATAGGCATATTTTGGAGCAATACAAATGGGAGGGAACAAAAACAACATCAAGGACTGGGTCAGAGAACTGATTGAAACAGTTAAATTCTGCCCAAAACAATAAACCTCTGCAGAGAGAAACTTTAAAAAGACTGAGAAAAAAAATGCAAGACATGTACAGCAGAATGCATGAACTGGGGTGGGGTGGGGGGCATGGAAAGGGGAATATGTCTAAATTGGACTGAAAAATGATGTATCATGCACCCCTGCGTACATAGGTATAAGTAAGTATGCAAATAAAGTGTTTATCAATAAGAAATTATGACATTTATTTTAAAGTATGTATGTATATGAATTTACCATATTTGGATGCTAAAATTTGCATACTGAGATGCATTTATTTATTTCACCTACAGATTTACATCTTTCCTGACTATTTGATAGCAGAATAGAGAACATCTTCAGTGTTTGTAGTCGACTCACATTTTGACTTAATGATTATCGGTGCTGAGAACACTGCTTCACATGAGTCCCCAGTACAAAATGGAAGAATGGAAATAGCATATTTAGGGCCATTTTAGAAAGTATTGAAAATTTTTTTCTCCTCTCTTAAAAAGTGAAACTCAGAAGCCAGGCATGGTGGCACACACCTATAATCCCAGCACTCAGGAGACAGAGACAGGGTGAGTTCACGGCCAGCCTGTTCTATCTAGAAAGGTCCAGGCCATCTGGGGCTACAGGGAGAGAGACCCTGTTGCAAAAAGAACAACAACCAAAAATGAAACTTGGGGCTGGAGAGATGGCACAGCTGTTAAGAGCGCCACCTGCTCTTGCAGGAGATCTGGGTTCAAGTCCCAACACCCACATGGCAGCTAACAATCATTTATAGCTCCGGTTCCAGGGGATTCTGACACCTTCTGACTCTGCAGGTATTACACCACATGGGTGCTCTCACCCACATGGAGACAATGCCCTCATACACATAAAATAAAAATAAAATATTTTTTAAAAGATGAAATTCAACTCAATATTCTAAACAGCAATTTTTGACACCTAACATTCTAACATCATTCAGATTTGATACTTCCAGGGTGAAGAATCGTAGTAGGATGATATTAACAGTCTTGTTTTTCCCTCCGTAATTTAATCATTTTGTTTTTGACAAGAGCAAAACACAGTGTAAACGAAACTCTACAGTTTACAGCACGCAGTAGTGTGGAAGCTGCGCGAAGTACTCTGGCAGCATTTATTGCTGCTGCATGGCCTGAGGAGACAGGCCTGACACACACAACACTGAGCTCAATTGTTGTGCATTCACAACCAAAGCCATAGCAAAGTCACATGCCCAGACTCTTCAAAATCATTTCACTTATGATTTTGAATTAATTTTTGGTAATTATGTAGTCGGAAACCTTTTATTGTTGCCAGATTAATTTTTGACTTCCACTTTCAAAACTGGTTTATAGTATATTAGTATTGTAGAGCCATCATTGCTATTAAAGTTTAGATTATTTCATCCCTCCCTAAAGAACCTCATGGCTATAACCAGTCATTTCCCATCCTCCAGTCCCTAAGGCCTTGGATAGATAAAGCCAATTTTCTACCATGGAACTGTCCATTCTGGATTTTTCAGATAATTTCTATCATGCAATTTGAGGGCTTTTTATCAGAAATTTCCCATGTAATATAATATTTTGAGATTTGTTTACATAACACATAAATCAGTACCATTTAAGTAGGAACTGAAATTCCCTATGTTGTTATAAAACATTTGTTAAAAAAAAAAACCAAAAACGTTTGTTATCCATTTCCATTGGGTAGGCATTTATGCTGTTTTCAGCTTTTGGATAATACGTGGATGTGGACACTTAAGCATGATTTCAGTGTAGATGATGTGTATTCTTTCCAGTCTGTCCAGAATAAAAGCAGTATTCATTGTAATCATTACACTTTAGGAGGAACTGCCAGACTGCTGTCTGAAGCAGATGCACCAGTTGATATTTTCTCCAATGATGTTTGACGTTTCCAAAATATCCATCTTCCCTTTAACAAAATATCTTTTTGCTGTTCTTTATTTATTCACACATTTTAGTAAGTAAAATGTGGAAGTATCTCCTTGTTTTCATTTGCATTTCCTTAGTAACCAATAATGGTAAAAATCTTGTAATATCTTATTTCCCATTTTTTAAGTAAAATGATCTTGTCTGTTTTTTTCATTAGTAAAATTAAGTTTATTTTATACAATGCAACTAACAGATTCATAATAAGTTTAAAGTTAATTGATGACAAATCTGGAAACATAAATCAGGATTCAGCATGTTACCCACAATAAAGTTCTTCACAATTTGTTTACAATGTGCATTTCAAACTTGGTTATTACCTATTTGTGTATAAACTAATTATTACTGACGATGACTCTGATCATTATAAAACCTCTAGTAACATTATATTTCAGATATTACTCTAAATGATTATTTTATTTACTCCTTCAGTAATTAAACCAATCCTGTGGTAGATATAATTATTGTGGCCACTTTACAATAGAGAAAATTGAGACATGAGTCTAGTTTTTTCAGTAATCACATGTAATAAATGGCAGAGCTAAGATTCAAACAAGGCATGTTGAGCCCAAGATTCCTATTCTTAGTTACTGAGTACATAGACAAATGTACATACAAATAAACATGTGCACAGTTGCAGCATGTACACAGATGCACACATATGCACCCTGTGCAGTCAGGAAGACACCTGGACATGGAGCTTACAGAAAGGCTGTGTGACCTTGAAACCAGCAAAGAATGCCTATGGATCTTATCCCTCACCAAAGAAATATAATGGCATTTCTTTTTTATATATATAATACTTTTATTGATGTTTTGTGTATTTCAGACATCATTTTTCAGTTAAATTTAGACATATTCCCCTTTCCCATCCCCCCACCCCACCCCAGTTCATGCATTCTGCCATACATGTCCTGCACCTTTCTCTCGGTATTTTTATTTTTATTTTTATTTTATTTTATTTTATTTGGTATTTTTGAGACAGGGTCTCCCTTTAGTCCCAGCTGTCCTGGAGCTCACTCTGTAGATCAAGCTGGCCTTGAACTCAATCTGCCTGCTTCTGCCTCTCAAGTGCTAGGATTAAAGGCATGCGCCACCACACCCAGCTCTCTCTCAGTCTTTTTAAAGTTTTTCTCTGTAAAGTTTTATTGTTCTGGGCAGAATTTAACTGTATCAGTCCGTTCTTTGACCCAGTCCTTATGTTGTTGTGATTCCCTCCCAATTGTATTGCTCCAAAATATGCCTATATAAATGTCACATATGTACCAGAATTATGTCCTCCAGGAAGAAATGGTATGTCAGCTCCAATATATGTTTAGCAGTTCCCCTCCCGGCTGGGGCCCTGTGCCCACCGTGGCCCCTGAAAAAAAAGGAAAAAAAGTTCACATATTTTCCTTTTAATTCTATACTACTCTAAAATATGAATATATACCTTTCGCCATATACATTAAATACCATGTCTGAAAGTAAGTGGTAAGTTAATTCTAGGGCTCATTAAGAATTCACATTAAAACATTATAGTTGCTTTCAGATAGAAAGAAATATAACAATTTGCCTTTCAACTGGGATTTGGTGCTAGCATCCACAAATGAGGGAAACCATTCCCAAGTTGTTTTTTGGGGACTGTGTTACTTCACTTAGCATGGCTTCTAGTTCCATCCATTTACTTGCAAAGTTCATGATGTCATCTTTCTTTACTGCTGCATAAAACTCCATTGTGTAAATGTACCACATTTTCTCTATCCACTCATCAGTTGAGGGGCATTAAACATTTTATTTGTCCCTTAAATTCTTTGAACTGTTTGCCTTTTGTTTTTGATGCCAATCATACTTGTATTACTCACCACATAATCTGCAACATGTTCTCTCATTCTGAGTTTTCTTTTCTCTTTTTAAATAGCCCACTATTTTTGGTGGCTTTTTAAAAACTGTATTTATTTTTACATCCATGAATGCTTTTTCTGCATGTATGTATGTATACCATGCGAATGATGCCCACAGAAGCCAGAAGAAGGCATTGGATCACCTGGAATTGGAGTTGCAGATGGTTGTTAGCTGCCATGCTGGGTCTGAGGCCTCTGCAAGAGCAACCAGTGCTGAGCTCTTAACTGCTGAGCAATCTCTCCAGCCCCTTGGCTTTTTGTTGTTGCTGTTACAGGGTTATTCTATATAGCCCTGGCTTGGTCTGGAACTCACTCTGTAGACCAGACTGATCTGGAATTCATAAACACCCAATTGCCTCTTCCTCCAAAGTGGTAGGATTAAAGTTATGTGCCACCAAGCTGGGCTTGAGATTTTTTTTCTTGATAGAGCCCTTTTGTGGGAAAACATTTTTCACTATCATAAAGTTTAATCTATCTTTTGCTTGAAGGGGAGCTGTGACATCTGTCCACTAAAATAGAATAATCTGTGCAAAACTGTCTTGGTGATCAGTTAAAGTTTGGATGGGTATTTATTTTAAAACTTTTTCCAGAGCAGAGAACACAACCAGAGTTCAATCTCTAACCCCTAATTCAGTGTTTTGAATGCATATGTTGTTATAACAGTGAAACATTCTATTTCTGTTTTGTGTTGCACATACAATGTTCCTATAGACAGTTTATAACTCTGCCAGTAATGAGAGAATAGAGATGTCACATCTCTAATGAGCAGCTACCCAGCCCCTCAGTTCTGCATGGCTTCTGTGAACATATGAAGCTTTTAAATACCTTTGTGGCAATTCAGTTCCTCAGTCTTGTTTTTAAGATTTTTGGTCAGCCTAATTTGATTTCTAACAAGAATCTGTGTCTCCAGAAAATGTAGTGTTGACCAAGTGCTGGCTTTTGTTTGTTATAAAGGATTAAAATAATTGTCTTCTTGGAGGGATGACTAAATCTTGCTCTTTAAAGAGAAGTCAAGAAAATGCAAAAATTTCCTGTTCTGGCCTCCATGGGTAGTCCAACAATGGCAGTCTATATTCTGAAGAGGCTGAAACCCCAGTAGTTGCTCAGTCCACAAGCTGGATGTCTCAGCAGTCCCCATCTGGCATTGAAGGTTTGGAGGATTCTTGGAGAGACGTAAGTCTTCAGTCCATATTGTAAGGTCGAAAAGCTGTGTTGAAAAGCTGTGTCTGACCAGCTGAGGCACAGGGAATAAGCCGGGTGCTTCAGCCAGACGGAATATTGTATTGTTGGATTTTTCTTTAAATTGCACTAAAACTGTTCTAAGTCCCTTCCATTTGAGTCCATTCTTTTTTTTTTTTTAAATTAGTTTTTATTGATGCTTTGTGCATTTCATACATTTTTTCCAATTCAGTTCAGGCTTATTTCCCTTTCCCTCCCCCCCACCCCCACCCCATCCCAGATCATGCATTCTGCCATAACTGTCCTGCATCTTTCTCTCAGTTTTTTTTTTTTCATTTTTAGCTATAAGTGATAATCCATGAGTACAAGCATCCTTCATGCAAAACCTATCTGCAGGCTGTTGTGCCCAAACACCTACAGCCCCACCATCCAGTGGGGGGTGACAGGTTGTTTGTTCAATCAAGTTGATCAAATGAGTGTCCAGACTACATTGCTGTAGTTTCACCATTCACCCCAATCGCAGCCCTTACATTCTACCACGCCCCCTCTTCCGCAGGTTGTTCCCTAGGCTTAGAAAAGGGGCACAGGTGGATGAGAGGTAAAACAGTCCACTCTCTCTGGAGCTGTTGACTTGGACTCTGGTCAATTCTGGCTGTTTCCTTTCATGGGCTGACATTCTTAAACCCTTTTTTTTTGAAAGCCAATTTTTTATTGAAGATTTGTGCATTTCATACAGAATTTCAAATCAAATCTAGACCCCTGCCCTCCTCCCTGCCCCCCACCCCACCAGAGCTCATGCATTCTGCCAAACATGTTTTTCATCTTTTTCTCAGTCTCTGTCAAAATTCTCAGTGCAGAAGTTTACTGTTTCGAGCAGAAGTTACTGGACCTCATTTGGGTGACCATGGGAAGGATAGACCCCAGTGTGGAGCACAAGGGCAGGATTGATGGTTGTTTGAGCTTGCCAAGGAGGAGCCTTCAAACACTTCCTTAAGGAAAACATGACATCTTTCAGACTAATAAAATAAAAATTAAAAAAAAAAAGAAACCATAAGCTGAGGTTGCTAAAACTTAAGATGTCATAATCTTGATGAATGTGTGGCATGCATATATGCATATTTTGGAGTGACACAAATTGGAAGGAACAACAACAATAAAAAAGACTGTGTCAAAGAACTGACTGAAACAGTAAACTTCTGCCCCAAACAGTAAACTTCTGCATCAAAAATTAAAAAAAAAAAGACTGAGAAAAAGATGAAACTCATTTATGGCAGAATGCATGATGCGTGATGCATGAGTTCTGGTGGGGTGGGGGGCAAGGAAAGGGAATGGATCTAAATTTGATTGAGAAATGTATGAAATGCATAAAATCAATAAAAATTGGCTAAAAAAAATGCAAAATTTGAGGTGCTGCTCAACAGGTTCAGTAGAGACAACTGTTTGAGGGTGGGTTTTTTAGGAGCTTGAAGCCCATTGTTTTCGTCCCAGTCTCTGGTCTGCTGATGGAACTCATAAGTAGTATCGATATGGGCTATTGGAGAAAAGATGAGGAATTCAGGTTAAGATGCACACAGGTAACCATGCCTACTGAGCGGAGTCTTGGTTTTATAAATACTCTATAATTTGATAAAATAATTTATCTTTTTCCAAAGCACTGAAATTTGGCTTTGATTTTTTTTTTCCATGGCATTTACTGCTTTATAGAAGAGGAGATTTTCTGGTTGAGTTTAGTAAACAGTGTGTGACTTTTTCTTTCTTCCCCACCCACAAATAGTTATGCATTTTACCTACAAATTTAAATAGAATGGCTATTTTATTCACATGACCAGTTATTTCTGAGCTTTAAAATTAAATCCTGGCTGAGTATAATTCTGTTTTAGAGTTCATATTTAGCATGAATGAAGACTTGGATTTAATCTCCGGTTTCCCACCAAAAAAATTCTGTTCCATGGTATGGCTATAAATTTTATCAGCTCTAATAGCTACTTTTTTTTTTTGGTGTTTGTACGTCTAAATAGTAAAAAAAAAGTGAATAATTACAAGTCAAAACATAATCGATGGCTTTTTTTTTAGTTCATAAGTGAAAAAACATGGTATAGCTTTCGTAATCAACATGTAATTGAAAACAACAAACACGGAACTGGGCAAATTTGTTAAATCAATATGTTTCAAATCAATATGGAAATGTTATATTTATAAGTGAAATCTCACTATTTATAAGCCAAGCAAGGTGGTACACACCTTTAATCCCAGTACTGGGGAGGCTAAGGTAGGTGAATCCCTGTGAGAGCAAGGCTAGTCTGATCCACAGAGACCGGTGCCAGGCTAGCTGATGCTACAGAGAGACCATGTCTCAAAAATACCCAAAATTATAAGACAATGTATTTCACATTTGTAGTTATCATTTAAAAATGTTTAACCTATTAATTTTGTTCTTGAATGAAGTGAGCTGTGTTTTTATTTTATTTTTATTTTTTTACTTTCTGCAGGACTTTGGCGATGATGGGTCCCTGTATATCACCAAGGTTACTACAGTTCACATGGGCAATTACACGTGCTATGCAGAAGGCTATGAGCACATCTATCAGACACACATCTTCCAAGTAAATGGTAAGAAGTATGATGTGACTCTCCTCACTTTGCTGCGGTTGATAACATCGCAGCTAACTGGGAAGTGAAATCTTCAGTGCCTTAAATTTTAGCAAGCTTCTATTTTTTTTCTTTTGAGACCTCCTGTTAAAGTTATAGCTCTTTTATTTTTTTTAAAGTGGGCCCAAGTGAAATGACACTATAAATTAATAACACTTTCATCATCAAAAATATTATAGAGGAACATTTAAAAGCTTATGACTTTTAAGTTACTGTTTTTAATGTTGAATAACAATCATCAGGGATACATGAATTTTAGAAACTGATAAGGATGACAACTAAATTTTTAATCAGAAAATCTGTCTAATTGATCTTATAAATGTTATAGAAAACACTTATTTAGCTGATGGTGTACGTCTGGTAACCCCAATACCTGAGACATGTATTGGGATTGCAGGAGGCTCACAAGTTCATGGGAATCCTTAACTATAAACCAAAGCCAGTGTGGGTAACCTGAGAACTTGCCTCGATTTAATAAAGAAAGGACACTCTTATTTATATATCACACATGTTATACTGTGATGGTTATTCAGTAATTAGATGTTGGTCTAGTAAGCTGATATCGTTTATACAATCGGAACCTTGCTTTACTACATATTTAACTCAAAATTTGTTAATTTTGAATGAATGTTAAATTTGTATGAATGATTTGTTAAGGACTGATCGGTTCTTTAATTTATCATATGTACATATTTACTCTATGATCAAGTAAAGCAAGCAGAACCCTGCCTTGCTTTGTGCAGAAGGACAGGGTAGGCCAGTGTGACTGGCATGAACTCACAAAAGAAGTGTCAAGACTATTTAGTTTGGAAGATTAGCCTGGGGTAAAAGTTGTGATGCCCTGTGGACCTATTTCCATATTCGGATTATTTTTAAGTATCCTGGGATGCTATAAACATGTTTCTTGAATATGATAGCATTTACAAATTTGTTTAAAATAAATAAAGTGTAAAGATGATTTTGGTAATCTGGTAGTAAATTCCAGAGCCCTAAAATGTAGTGGTAATGGTGGAGTGTAATGTTGAAGCAATCAAATCTGGAACATAATTTTAAAGGAGATCTGCTGCTGTCACTGAGGAATCACATGAAGTGTGAAAGTCAAAATGCAGATCTCAGGAACCTGAAGGAAGTTGCAGGCACATGTTTCTGTCATTTGCAGATATGAAGAAAGAGCACATTTGAAAATTGAGTGAGATTAGCTTTTAATATGCTCATTTAAGTATGATTATTGCTACAGAAGTTCTAGTGGTGAGGCTGACAGCCTGTATATAGTTGTATATTTAGATACCATGCCTGGAGATTGCATTTAAAGCCTGAATCTAATCAAGCTCAAGCCTGATTAAGTTACTTTAGGGGTATATGCAGATGGATTGGGAGTTAGAGATCTGAATTTGGGCTCTGAGGTTAAGAAGTAGAGAAAAGAAGCCTGGGATGAGGGAGAGAAACAAGTGTGATGGTCAGCGTCCAGGAGTGTAATTAAGAAAATGTTATAAAACACAGAAAATGGCTGTGATCCAGCCTGATACAGTTGCTTGTGTAGTAGTCGTGAAGGCGTGATGCACATTATTAAAGTCAGTACTTGTGAGGGGGAGGCAGGCACGTTGGAAATTCAAAGTCATCCTAAGCTATATAGAGAGCTTTGATTGTGTCAAAATAATAATAATAAAAAGAGTAATTGTAGAAAACATGGGAACCATTGTCTGATGATTCTTGACACTCAACAAAAGCAGAACCAGACTTTGGCTTCAAGGAAGAATTCAGCTAACAGATAGCTCTAGATCTACTGTGAAGTCAGCTTTGAAGGGCAATGGTGAAAAGACAAAGGAAAGCCACCTCAGGTTCTTGAAGCTGGAACAGCACACACATCTCTGTCCCACTGAGTCTTGTCAGTGGGTGCTGGTCCATGGACTTTAGACACAGGAAAATGTGTACTTCAAGTCTAGTGCTTGCTTCCCTTTTGGTAGTGACTGGTTACTGACTTCACACTAACAGACAGCTCAACCACTCTGAATATCTGTGGATTTTGATAAATAAGTGTAGGTTATCTAATTTACTATATTGCTAGTCATTCAGTTTCAATCTTTTAACAGTATTATTTCCAGTCCTTATTCTCTTTCACTCTCATTAAGTAGTAATTTTAAATGAGCCTAGTTCATGTTTTATCTGACTCAGAACTAGATTTTAAATCAGGAATGGAGAATCTTAGTCCTCGCCAGCCTGCTCTGGAAGTTTGCTTTGCAACCTACATGCCCGGGCAGGTAGAGGAATGTACTAGAGACTGCTTCCAGTTGCCTGTGCCATGTGGGGGCCATGAGAAGCATTACTCATGGCTGACCGCCCTTCAGGAGTCTGCTTCACATTCTCTTCCGAGGCTGGTTTTCTGAAAGCCGCACTTGCTGAGCTCCAGGTGGGAAACTTTGGAACCCAAGCCAAGCTGTAGGCTGCCGTATTTTAGGACCCACTTCTAGCAAGGAGTGGTGAGACTTGCGCAGTGCCTGTCACATCCTGTCTTGTGAATCAACTGTCTGCTTTCAGATGGACTATGAAAGAAAAAGAATAATGAGATCTCGGACATCAAGTTGCCACCCATCATCAGCCTTATTGCAATGAATTAAGAGAAATTCAGTATCAGCAGTGATTACCTGTAGGGAATTCTAAATGCTTCCCCTTTCCTAGGTACTGACATCCTGAATCTTCATCTTATAAAAAAGTAAAACCAGTCTCCCATTTATCCTAGCATGGTTAAAATGCTTTGAGTTCCTTGTTGTCAAGGCTTTCTTGAATAGATTTTTGGTTGGGGTAATGAAGTCAGTATCATGCTGAGAGAGCACACAGGCAGAATGCTGAGTACAGCTGAAGCACTTGATTTGAGTAACTAAGCATAATTATGGAGCATTGTAAGACCACTTTTGCATATGTGTATGTTTATGTATGTGTCTTTGTACCTGTTCCTGTGTGTGTCTGCATGTGGCTTGAAGGTGCACTGTGGAGGCCAGACGTCAATTCCAATGCAGTATTGCTCATGGGAGTTTGCAGATTCAGCCACTCTAGCCAACTCACTTGGGACTCCTCTTTTGTGTTTGTGTGTGTGTGTGTGTGTGTGTGTGTGTGTTTGTGTGTATGTGTTTTGTCTATTTGAGATAGGATCTCCCTGTAGCCCCAGCTGTCCTGGAACTTCCTCTGTAGACCAGGCTGGCCTTGAACTCACAGAAATTCACCTGCCTCTATCTCCCTAGTACTGAGATTAAAGGACTCTGCTTTTAAATCTGAATAATTGCGATTACAGATGGTCTGCCATATTTTTTTCTGGCTTTGATTGGGGCTAAAAATCTGAACTCCATTTTTAGTCTTGGATAAAAAATGCTTAATCTGGGGCTGGAGAGATGGCCTAGTGGTTAAGAGCACAGACCGCTCTTGCGGAGGACCCAGGTTTGATCCCCAGCACCCACATGGCAGCTGAGAACCGTCTTTAACTCCAGTTCCAGGGGAATCCGACACCCTCCTCTGACCTCCGTGGCATTGTACGACACGGGTACACAAACTTACATGCAGTCAGTACATTCATACACATACAATAATAAATAAAACTAAAAAAATATTTTAATCCATTGAACTATCTTCCCTTTATTTATTTATTTGTTTGTTTGTTTGTTTATTTATTTTTAGGCAGAGTCTATTACTGAGACTGGAGCCCATTTTTTGGCTAGGCCTGCTGGCTCTTCAGATTTGCCTGTCTCTGCTCTCCTTGAAGGAACTGGGCTACAGGTGAAGCTATACTTGACTATATCTGGGTTTTTATGTGGGTGTGAGTATCCAAACTCAGGTCATCAAGCTTGCATGGGGCTCTACTCACTGAGTCATCTCCCCACGCTATAGATTTTGTAAAGTATTGGGGAATACTGATTAAAGCCATTTCAAGACAGAGTAAAAGGTGAAGAAATGTCTTTCTATTTGACAGTGCTGAGAATCCTTCAAGGTGAGCACTGATGGAGGGTCCCAGATAACAGAGCTCTCTGGAGAGACCCTAGGACCAAGGGAAAGAATATGATAGAAATCACAAGTATAAATTTATTTTGATGATATGGTGTTCTGGTTTGTTTTCCATTGCTGTGATAAAACAGTGACCAAAAGCAAATTGGGATCAAGGGTTTATTTCATCTGACTTTCCAAGTGACATTTTGTCATGGAAGTAATCCAGGGAAAAACAAGCAGGGCAGCAGCTGGATGCAGGAACCTAAGCAGACGCTGTGGAAGAATGCTGCTTACTGGCTTGCTGGAAGGCTAGTAAGCAGCATTCCTTACCTGAGGAATCCTTACCTGAGGAAATTCCTTACCTGAGGAATCCTCTTCCCAGGTGTGACAAATTGACAACTGAATTGAGCCAGCAAATATGAATAATCTAGGGAGGATTAGGTAGGCAATCCTTAGGAGAAGGAGCAGCTGGGAAAATAAATCCTAAACTAAGGGAAAAGACTGTGGTGATCTGCTACACCAATGGGCAGATTGTTGTTTGGAAGGTGTGATGGAGGCAGCAGGGAGAAAGGTAAGCCTGTGGGGTGGCAGTGTCTCATGTGACAGCATGGCAAAGTCTCAGCATCACTTGGATGTTCTTTGGTGAGATGGAGAGTAATAAGAGCTGAAACAGAAGAGTTTGTGAGAGTGAAGCGGTTTGAAGAGAAGGAAGTAATTATTTTGCTGAGCAGGAGGGTGACGGAAAGGTGGAATATCCTTGGCCTGGCTGTCACAGTTCAAGGTTTCCTGAGGAGGTTATTGTAGGAGTGCTTTCTTTTGGTTGCACTTGACAATGAAGTGGCAGTCAGGGAGCAAAAAGACTTGTGTTCAGCCAACATCATGTCAGGTAAGTGACTGGGAGACACACAAAGTGAATTAAGCAAGTTTACAAGGAAGGAGCTATAGTCATCAACCACCGGCTACGTGGGAAGTGGGGACAGAACTGACAGTGAAATGTAATGAGAAGTGAAAATTTAACAGTGTGAGTCTCCACTTCACATGTTACTAGAAGAAGGTCCTGGAGAGAAAGATATGTCATTCCATGCTCAAAACATTTTCCTCAAATGCCTGGCAAAGTCTGCCAATGAGGAATGATTTAAAGTCTACAACAAAGGATGTATTCCTCAGTAAGGCTTTCTAAGCATCCCAGTAGCCAAATTGTTTTACATTTAATTTGCTGCTTCTGGGCTTACCAAAAGGAGAATGGAGACGTGGGGTAATACTAATTCATCCAATCCAGCCATCACCTGTTGCAAGCTTCTTTTTCTTCAATAAGTACATCTCAAGAATCATCGTGTTTAAACCTATTTGAAGAACCACACAACAAAGTCTAAAATAAAATAGAGGCACAATAGTAAGGACTTTTAACTCCTACCACAGAGACCTAAATAAGGAGAGCTCAGACTAGGTTTAGATGAGCTTTATTTAGTTAGATTTAAAAACAGGCAGGCAGTGCTGAACTGTTTGGAGCATGGTCAATCCATAACATAACATTGTGTAAACTTCCAGAAATGTCTATGCTCACTGTCATCCAGTTTTCTCAAAATGGCCCTGGGGAATCTCCCAAATTAAAACTGAAATAAGCATATATAAAGGAGGAAAATGGCCCCTGACCCATGAGAAAACACTGAAAAGAGCTTTAAATAAAACCACCAACAAATTCCCATTGACTCTTCTTGATAAAAACAAACTTTACTTCTGTGATCTTTGTGTATTCCATCCACATAAAGTTCAATTAATTTGAAAGGAGTGAAATAAAATTAGCTAGAAAACAAATTACCATTTTACTCTCAAAGTCTGATTTGTCAAAAGCATTGTGTACAATAATAAAATAATGAGTGTAACAAAATACCTAGAAATGGTAGGTGACATTCAAAATAAAAAGCAGCTCTAAATTTTCTTGTTTTTTATATGCAATATTTAGCATTTTTTACTTTAGTTTTTATGGTGTTGGCATTCGGCATAATAATTTGAAACAAGCATTTGTTTTGTGCCTACATAAATATAGGAAACTTGGGATTACTCTCTTGTTAGAGGCCAGTAATGAAAGAATAGCTGGGATCCAGAAGAGACACTGGAAAACTTCCAAGAACAAGCAACAGAATGCAAAACAGCTGCTGAATATGTGGACACAACAAATCTCTAAAGCTACTTTTCAATGTTTTAGGTTGTTTCAAAAAATGCTAAAAAGACCTTCAAAGATCAGGTTTCTGTGTGAAATTTAATATATTTCCTTTAATGAATTATCAATTAGTAATAGAATGCAGACCTAATGAATCTCTACCAATAAGCAAATTGCTTTTCTGACAACGTAGAATCAGATTGCTGAAATACAAGGCCTTCTGTGTCCTGTTTGAGGAAACATTATATATGTATCAAAGGATTTTTTTCCTCTACCAGTGGAATTCATTTCATGCTTTTCTTTTTTACATGAAGCAAAATGTCTTTAGATCTTAAGCTTATAATACAGAATGTTTGAAGTTTTTAAAAGTCATTCAATGTTTATAGTACCCTCTGGGCAGAAAGCTTGTCTGTATTCACAACAGACCCATACGTATACCATTACTGCTCTCACATTCAAGTAATTTCTAGCCTCGCGTGTAATATTGAGTGGGCTCTTTTCCTGTTCATTCTAAAAATTTGAATAAAATTGTTGGTCTTATAAGATGTTTAGATGGAGCATTCCTATTTTTCTCCATCAAAATTGGAAAATAGCTAAACAAAGAAAAGCAAAAACAAAGGCAAGCCTTCACTGTGGAGGAGTTAGTTTAAAGAAAGTGATTGAATTAAGGGGAGTGATGGGTTTATTCCTTGCAGAATAAACTTCCACTCAACTGCTGGGAACATGGGGACATCTGTCCTGGAGCAAACTCTTACCTGCTTAGCTTTCTTCATGGGCAAAGAGGAGAGAAATAGGAAACCTTCTGGCAAGCACTTAGGTGCAGAAACCAGGATGGAAGAGACTGTCTTCCTCTTCACTGCCCTCCACCTGCTGTGAATGGAGGGTGGACAGAGCCTACTGGATCAGAGATTCCATGCTCAGGGAATCCACCTGTGTTTTATAAAATATTCTTTGGTGAAGTCTCAGAATATTTTGCCTCCAATGGCAAGAAGGAATTTGTTATTCCCTTGCTTACTCCAGCCTTTTGTTCTTTTCAATTTTTGACTTGACTCTTTAAGCTTGTGGTGATACAGGAGAACTACCCTCCTAGACCACGTGATATTGACCATATGTAGTCTTATTTTTTTTCCCCAAGGCTTTGGAAGGACAGTGCTGATGCCTGGATCTGTGTCCCATCCAGGGACTGGTCATGGTGGATAATCACCAACACAGCCTGTGTTTGTTTCATTTCCTAAATACTTATCAGCTCTACCCAAAGCAGTCAAGATGTGCCATAGATTTATTGTTCCTGGGATGGTTTTTATATAATTCAGAACTTAAGTTAGTAAAAGGCACAACATGTGCTTCTGTCTCCCTCAGGGGGAATGGTCCTGTGTTCTATGATGAACTTTCAGAGAGTCTACCCTGGAATCAAGTCATTTGGGGTCATCATGTTAACGCTCATGAATGGCTTTGCTTTTCTCTGTCTCTGTTTCTTGTTGTCTTCCTTATTCTTTTTTTATTAATTTTTTATTTATTTCTGTATGTGTATGAATGTACTGTCTGCATGCAAGTTTGTGAACCTGTGTTGTGCAATGCCACAGAGGTCAGAAGAGGGTCTCGGATTCCCCTGGAACTGGAGTTCTCCTGGAATTGGAGTCTCAGACGGTTCTCAGCCGCCATGTGGATGCTGGGGATCGAACCCAGGTCCTCTGCAAGAGCGGTCAGCGCTCTTAACCACTAGGCCATCTCTCCAGCCCCTCCTTATTCTTAAATCAACCATCAGAGACTAAGTTCTTTCCATTTTTTCTGTTTTGAAAATACTCTGACTTACAGAAGTCCTTTCTTTGATTTTATTGTCACCTTAGCTTCTCCTGGGAGCTAGCAACGAGAACTAGATATTTCTTTCTAGAGGGCTTTGAAATATGATGGAACAGTATATTAACACATTGGCCAGTAAATTCTCATTGTACTTTGTTTCCTGTACTAAATTGTGTCCAGTTAGTTGAACTACTCAATATTTCATTAGATATTCTGTAACTAGGTCCTATTACTTGATATCTGGATACACTAATTACATAATAGCCTATGTGTAGAAGAAAAACACATTTCTTTCTCCAAATGAAATAAGTGATATTTACTCTCAACCAAGCAACTATGGCCAGTGAACACTGAGTCTATTCTCCCTGCATAGTATACTACTGGAAGAGGATACATGACTTTTAGAGTCACAGAACATAAGGAAGTCATAAACCAATGTGTTTACTCAGTCATTATTAAGGACATCAAGTTGGTGGACACATGCTATGCCATTCTTAGCTTTGAGTATGGTAGCTCTAAAGGTCAGCTAGGTTTAAGACATCAGAGCATTTTACCTAAATGCCATGATGTTGTTATATCAGATACAGGGGCTGATAGGAAATGGCTATTAAAGAGAATAAAGATCACCCAGGATAAATTTTTCTTCTTTACATAAAACATTTCACCCCTCCAAAATCACAGTGTAATAGCTTTGGTTCAGGATCATCAATACAATGTGACTTCAGAAAACTTGTGTTCACAGTGGGAAGGTAATAATGGTGAAAATGTAATGTAGACATTTCATCATTATTAGCTCCCTAGAGAGAAATGAAACTTAAAAGGTTAAAGTTTGAAGAAATTATTTCAAAATAATAAGGAAAATTAAATTCTGTCTGCACTTGTAAGGTCTAAATAAAGTTCAAAAGATTAAAGTGTAAGTAGTTCCTCAGTCCCTCATTTTGCTCCCATCTAGTGAGAGAGCTCATCAAAATGTAACTCTGGAATGTAAGCGAAACCTCTGTCTACGGATCTATTCCTCAGTAGCTTTAAACACAGCATCTTCTTGTTTGTTTCCAGATTGTAGCATCCACTCTTTGTCTATTATTTTGGTTAGATTGCATAACTTTTTTTTCAAAGTTTAAGGACTTTATAAATATTTTATTTGAAGTTTTGTGCATTTCATACAGTTCTTAATCAGATTTAAGCCCATTCTTCTTCCTTGCCCCTAACCCCGCCAGAGCTCGTGAATTCTGTCATATATGTCTTGCATCTTTTTCTCAGTCTTTTTTAAAATTTTCAATGCTGAAATTTACCATTTTGGGCAGAAGTTTACTGTTGAAAATTTACCATTGTTAGTTCTTTGACCCAGTCTTTTCTGCTGTTGTTGTTCCTTCCAATTTGTATTGCTCCAAAATATGCATTTTCTTTTTTCTTTTTATTTGTTTATTTTTAAGGGATTCTACAATATAATGACACAGTTGTTTGCAGATAACATTGATGTTACTCAGTTTGTCATACAATTATGTAACTGGTGCATTTTGCAAGTATCTATGTCCAAATTTTGAACAACCCAAGGTTTCCATAGTCCAGTTGGAGAAGCTTGTATGCACAGGCATGTTGATCAATTAGGAGTCCAGACTGTATTCCTGTAGTCTCATGATTCACCCCTATCTCTCCGCAGCCCTTACATTCTACCATGCCTCCTCTTCCACAGTTTGTTCCCTGGGCTTTGGGAAAGGGGCACAAGTGGGTGAGAAGAAAACAGTCTAATTTCTTGGAGTTGTCATTTTGGACTCTAGTCTGTTCAGGTTGTTTCCCTTCATGGGTTGACAGCTTTTCCAGTGATACCTTTTTAGTCATACTAACAAAGCACAAGCAATTGGATGTACAGGCATTTAAGCAGTACTAATTATTATGTCAAGCTAAACTGTGAGCATAGACACAGATGCTTGGATGGTATGCTAATCCGCAAACTGTGGTTTCTCTATAAAGGGTGACAAGTTCTTATTGTGGCTTATAACATCTCCTAACCACTAGAGGACATAAGCTTGTGGCATCCGCTGTGAGTTATTCCTCCAAGGAGAGAGCTAATAGCCAAATAGATTTGGGATATATATAGACACTTGGCTGCCACTGTTGCACAGTATCTCCAGGCTGTTGAGGTGTAGCTGATATTGACGGAGGAGTCTTGCTTGTCTCAGGGAGACCAATATTTTGCTGTATTGCTTTAGTGGCCTTTGGTAACGCTCTCTAGCATTTCAGAGGCCAGTTGTACGCTAGCAAGTGACGTCTCATAACATTTTTCATGCTCACACCAGGTCTTCGACAACAGGGACTTACTGCCTTTCTCCTTGCATATATCCCACTTATAGGCAAAAGGCCTTTATAATTTGGGGGGGGCGGGTTTGAATCCCCTAGCCAACATCTCCTAGGCAGAATAATTCATTGCTGATGTCAGAGCTTTCCTGTAGTAATATATTTTGCTTAATTACACAACTTATAAACACTTTACTATTGAATTTGGCTCTAGATAGAGAAATATCCTTTCACAGTTCCTATGCCTATCAATCAGTTAATACGTTATGCCTGTTTTATAGGAAATTACCACTGTAACAATTGGCTCTAGTTTACAGTTAGGGAGTGGTTTCATTACCATCATGTTTTTCTTTTTCCAAAAAAAAGGGGAGAGGTAGGAAGGTTTCTCAGCACCTGGAAGGTAAACTTCATTAGGGTCCATTATAAACAGTCAACCCCAATATTATTCAGAGAGATGCTCAGTGTCCGTGACTCAGGCAGTCTGAGGTTCCTCATTCCTTAATGTTCAGATGGGTCAACCTCTCTGCTGGCATTCCCCAGTTCATCCTGCACAGCCATAAGTTGTATGTTTTCAGGCATTTAGATTGGTGATTTTTACCTGTGGGAACATAAAATTCTCCTCCCATTGTTAGTTTCAAGATCAGAAAAATTGAAAATTTATCAATAGGATTGGAACACAGAGTTTTCCATTTGTATCCCAGAAAGGATACTACCCCACCTCCCACCTCCCTCTTTTTTTTTTTTTTAGGTTTTTATGTTTTGACCTATAGATGCCTAAGTTGTATTACACATACCCATAAACAGGAGCCAAGGCATAAGCTTTCATTAAATTTACCCAAACTGTTTCTCATTGACTGTATGCTACTTATTTGGGAAGGAAATTTAAGCTTAGTTCCTTTAAATTGTCCTACAAGTAAAAGAAAGTGTTACACTGTGATGTTGTATAATTCAGAAAAATATAGAGACCAACCCAATACAAACTATAAATAAAACAACTAGCATTTTATATTCCCAGTTAGTTCAAATGTCAGTATCTAGCTCCTTTTTTTTTAGCACAAGCATCCTTCATATAAAACCAATTTGCAAGCAGTTGTGCCCCAGCCCACACAGCCCAAGGCTCCCACCATCCAGCTGGAGGGGCTTGAATGTTCAATCAAGTTGATCAAATAAGTGTCCAAACTATATTGTCATAGTTTTACCATTCACCCCAATCACAGCCCCTACATTCTACCACTCCCTCTCTTCTGCAGATTGTTTCTTAGGCTTAGAGACGGGGCACAGGTGGACAAGAAGCACAACAGTCTACTTTGTCTGGAGATGTCGTTTTGGAATCTGATCAGTTATGGCTGTTTCCTTTCATGGGCTGACCAGGGATAAGCTTTCAATCCTACTAATGAAGCACAAGCGATTAGATATATAGGTATTTAAACATTGCTAGTTACTATGGAAGGTTACTTTGCTATAGACACAGATGTTTGGATGGTGTGTTAATCCCTGGATTACTTTTTTTTTTCCCTGAGAAAGATGACAAGGCCTTACTGTGGCGTATAAATCTCCTAATCACTAGAGGGTATAAGTATAAGCTTGTGGCAACATCCATGAGTTATTCCTCCAAGGAGAGAGTTAATAATCAAATAAATTTGGGATATACAGACATATGGCTGCCACTGCTGCACAGTATCTCCAAGCAGGTGAGGTGTAGCTCATGTTGGTGGAGGAGTCTTGCTTGACTCAAGGAGACCAACATTTGCTTTATTGGTTCAGTGGCCTTTCATAACACTCTCTGGTATTCCAGAGACCAACTGTATACTTGTAAGTGCGATCTTGATACAATCCTCCCGTGGTTACATCAGGTCATTGACAGCAGGGCGGGCCTTACCACCTCTTTTCTTGCAGATATCCCAGTTTACAGGCAATAAGCCTTTACCTTTTTTTTTGGGGGGGGGGGCTTGGGTCCCCTGGCTAACATCTCCTTGGCAGAATAATCCATTGCTGCTATCAGTGCTCTCCTGTATTAATATATTTGTAATCTCTTATAAAACTGGTAAAACTGCTTTCTTTAATTGACTAATATACATAGGAACTGTAAAAAGGATTATTGTCTATTCAGAACCAAATAGAATACTAAAGTCTCTTTAAGTGGTGCATATAAGCAAAATATATTAATACAAAATATGCATTTTCTGCAATATGCACATATACCCAAATTAGAATTTTTTAATATTTTACCATTTTTTTGAAATGATATCAGGATATGTAGCCCAGGCTTCGTGATCCTCCTGCCTCAGCCTCCTGAGTGCTTGGATCAAATGCTGATATGCCTGACTCTAGAGAATACTTTTATAATTGCATTTTATTTTCATTATAGTCTTCAGCTATGTTAAATATGCCAGTGTGCTAAATTTGATTGTGCATAGCTCTAACATCTATTTAAAACTGACACAACTTGGGGCTGGAAAGATGGCTCAGTGGGTAAAGAGCACTGACTGCTCCAGAGGACTCGGGTTCGATTCCCAGCACCCACATGGCATCTAAGAACCATCTTTAACTCCAGTTCAAGGAGAATCTAACACCATCTTCTGACCTCAGCAGCATTGCATGACACAGTGCACCTACCTACATGCACACAATACACTCATACACATAAACAACAAAAACCTGACACAACTTATTGAAAAATACTTTTGAATTTTTTTCTATTTTGTGTATGATCTTAAACACTTTAAAACCTTAGACTTGATATTTTCTGCATTTGAAATAGTATTGCTAAACATTTTATTTTTATATTCATTATAAACCAAATAATACATTGCTTTACTTCTGTTATCAAATATCCTTGAAGATATTTTTTTATATATTAAAAAAATGCTGGGCATGGTGGTGTACGCCTTTAATCCCAGCACTCAGGAGGCAGAGGCAGGAGGATCTCTGTGAGATCAAGGCCAGCCTGGTGTACACAGTAAATTCCAGGCCAGCTGGGGTTATAGAGAGACCCTGTCTAAAAAAAATGCAATATTTGGGGCTGGAGAGATGGCGTAGCGATTAAGAGCTTCAACTGCTATTGCAGAGGACCAGGGTTCAATTCTCAGCACCCACATGGTGGCTGAGAACCGTCTTTAACTCCAGTTCCAGGGGAATCTGACACCGTCCTCTGACCTCCATGGCATTGTACGACAAGGGTGCACAAACCTACATGTAGACAGTACACTCATACACAAAAATAAAAACAAAACAAAACATTAAATTTAAAAATTAATTTAAAAAATGCAATATTTTTACTGAACATTTCAATTTTTTTCATTCTTTCATGTAAATCTGGGTTGCAGAGTTTCTCATTGCCCGAACCAACGTTCTTAAATGGTCTGAAGCTCATGTCTGCTGATACTTTTTTTCCAGACTTTATGTCTCTGAGTGTATTCTTAATTGATGTAGTCCTTGAATAGTACTAATTTATATTTGAATTTTAGATGGGTAATTCTGAGTTCTGTTGACTTGTAGCACTTTAGTGCTGTCTTTTCTTCTGAATGCTTGGTTTCTAGTGTGAATTCTATTCCTGATGCGGCCTTCTTCCCCTTCCCCTCCCCCTCCCTTTCTCTCTCCTCCCTTTTCACCTCAGTTTACCCTCCCCCTCTTCCTCCTCCATTCTAGAGGCTCTTTCTTCTCTTGAGCATCATATTTCTGGGGTCTCCATGAAGTACAGAGTTCTTCCTTTTTAAAAGTATGTCTCTGTGATTACTCTTTAATTTCTCTCATGTGTCACCTATCCTTGCACAATTGTTACATCTTTTCTTATATTTTTAGCTTTTAGCTACATGGTTGCGGTCATTTCCTAAGCTTTTAGTTATGGCTTGGCTTCATGAAGCTTCATCCTCGGCATTGTGCCAATGCTCCAAATAGACCTTTATATAGAATCCCATAGCGCTCTCTCTCTCTCTCTCTCTCTCTCTCTCTCTCTCTCTCTCTCCCTTTCTAGTATTCTTCCTACAAATTGTAACTTCCAACTTCTGCTGATTTTGAAGAATTTATTTTTAGGCCTAGAAGACCTACAATTTATCTTCTGTATCACTATTAATTCAAACCTGCTATATGGGAAATAGGAAAAAAATCAATTTCTTTTAACTTCTGGGTCATCGTCCTGTTTTGTTGGCTTCCTTTTGACAATAACAGTCATTTCATATTTGCCTTTCTTACCTGTGGCAGACCATTTGACTACCGTTTCTGACTATACCATTTTCAGTCATTTGCAATCCATTTTAGAAACATTGGAAGTTATGTTAAAGGCATATTTGTGATGACCTACATTTACAAAATTAAAGTTAATAGATATAGCTTATACTGATAACATAAAATCTATATCTAATAAATTTTAAGTTGGATCTGTTTTATTTGTAGAGTTCAGAACTTGATTCAGCTGTAAACTGTATCAGGGATGGGGGAGGAGAAGGAGCAGGTTTAGAGATGATAGATTGAAAGACAGATGATTGATAAGTAGATGGTAGATAGAAAGATAGATAACATTTCTCTGACTCAAGGACATGAATACACTTTTCTGCATGCTAGCAATATATATATACATATACATATATATGCACATGCAGTCTTTCATATATATATATATATTTATCTTTATATATATATTTAGTTTTGACTATATCAAGATATAGATATTTACAAATCAATTGTGCAAATTGAAAAATTGGTATTTAGTAATTCAGCCCCAGTAATTTCAACATTTTGAAGAAGTAGTTATTTATTATCTGCCAAATACTCATCTATAGTTTTCTTTAGCAAGCCGGACTTGGTGGCACACACCTTTAATCCCAGTGCTTGGGAGGCAGAGGGTGGAGGATCTCTGTGAGTTCAAAGCCAGCCTGGTCTAAATAGTGAGTTCCAGGGCAGCTGTGCCTACAGGGAGACCCTGTCTCAAAAAGACCTTCCCCCAGGATACTCCAGTTGCCACACCCAATGTCCATTTTCAGCATGGAAGGAGTCAGAGCAGCAGGTGTCTAGATTCCCTTCTGGAGATTGGGGTGACTCTTTTCAGAGAGTAATGTCACTAAACAAGAGCTAGAAATTGATTAGGCAGTTTAGGGTTGAGACCCCCCCCCCCAAATTAACCTTATACAGTAATGCAGATGTGCTTAAATCAAGAGAGATTAGATGATTATCCAGGTAGGCTCCAGATGTAATTAGAATTACTGAAGTTCAAAAAGCCAGAGCTTGTCAGATGGAGGTAAGATGGTAACACAAGGAGCAAGGTATTCGACAAAACAAGTAAGGGGTTGAGGTGATATGATGAATGGTCCTGAAGGCCGTAAACAAAAATCCCCTTAAGAAGCTGGATGTTTCAAGGACCTATATTCCCCTAGAATCTCTGAAACAAACAGCCTGACACCACATTGGCTTTAGTGCAGAAGTTTGCATTTGAACACTGGGCCTCCATGATGTCAGGGAAATTATTACTTTAAGCTGTTAATTAAGTGTGTGTGTGTGTGTGTGTGTGTGTGTGTGTTTGTGTTTGTGTGTGTGTGTGTTTGTGTTTGTGTGTGTGTGTGTGTGTGTGTATTTCTGAGTGGAGATGCCTGTGTGCCAACACATACTTGTGGAGATCAGAGGACACTGCTGTTTCTGTCTTTCCTTAGTGAGTCCTGGAGATCAAACTTGGGTTTGTACAACAAGTGTTTTTGCCAGCTGAGTCATCTCTCAGCTCTTGGACTCTTGTGTTAATCTTTTATAGCACCAGCAGGAAACTAGCTCCCTGGGTTACACAGCAAGATCAAGTCATCAAACCATCCCTTACCCATCCACAAGGCTTAACTTTTATTTAGGGATTTCCTTTTGGGGTGTCTTTAGTTAAGCTGGTCACCTCACATTCTCACTTCCACACTCTTAAAGCACCCTGCAGGCTTATTCCTAAACATGTGAATTTACATGTTGCGGTTTTGCTTTCATTATTTCAGCAGTGGATACCATTCTTTGCCTTTGTCAGTTATACTTGTCATTTCTACTACAGTTGACTTATGGCTTGGTAGAAGCATTCTGGTTCAAGCAGTCTTCATGAACCCAGCCCCTTCTCTCAGAGATGGCAGTACAACACAGCACAATGACACCCCATCTCACATTAAAATTCCAGGCTGAGGTTTTACCTTTCCATGAGACAAAGTGCAGAGTTGTGAATAGACTTTACAATTTACACAGGCTTCATAGTATGCTAATACTGGTGTCCCATCATCTGTTTTCTAGTAAATACAGAAATTATTGGGGCCAAAATTTTGCTACAGATAGATTCCAAATCACTTTACTAATGAAGACACTGGGGACTGCTTTCTGTCGAAAGCACAATTAAAGGGGCAGGTAAAGGTTGAGGAGATGGTTTTAACAGTTCAGCCCGATGGTAGACCATTGTAATTCTGTTCCCTAGACAGAACAGCAGATTTGAGAAGGAAGCAGGCTCTATTTCACATAGAAGAGTCAATATGTCTTTTTAAATTTGCTGTTGGTTTCATGTGTATGGGTGTATTGCCTGCATGTATGCAAGTGCACCCATATGGTGGCCGATGGAGGACAGAAGAGAGCATCAGATCCCTTGGAACTGGAGTTAAAATAGTTGTTAGCCACCATGTGGGTGCTGGGAATATAACCTGGGTCTTCTGCCATAATAGCCAATACCCTTAACTGCTGAGCCCCCTCTCCAGCCCCAAGCCAATATGTCTTTGTCATGTAGCCTGATTTTGCCCCATGAACACAGCACTCACAGGGCCTCTTGAGAGAAGAAACAGGAGACTGCTTTTCAGGTAACATTTAAGACTATCCTATTGTCTCTGGAGCATGCAGGTTTTCTTCCAGAGCTGCAATACAATTACCTAAACTTGTGAAACTCGATCCACATGGCTCTCAGCGAGACCCCACGTTGTTCCAGCTGGTGAACACACTCTCGTTGTTGAATCCAAAATCATGAATAATATTTCTGAAGACCGTGCCCACCTCCTGAGGCTATATAAGTCTGCTCCGGCTGACAGTCCATGACGTGTTATTTCCTTGAGTTATAAAGGCCCTAGGCCTTGGGTTGTGTTCACTTCAATCAGTTTTTTCTTACTCTTTTCTTCTGCTTATAATGTTCAGTTTCTCTTAACTACTCTATTCTTTCTCTCAGGAGAGGTCAGCCTTTCCCAGCAGTTTAGCATCTTTGTCAACTGTATCTTTCCTTTTTCTCTGGAAAGGAAGTTCGTGAGAATTCTGTGTTCTTTTTCTACTTGTTTGCTTTCCAGCCCAGGCAGTTTTATACTTACATCACCTTCCTATCTGTTGTCCTCTGGGATCTGTCACAGCGAGAGATAGGAAAATATTACATCTGTCTGCCGAAAGCACTCAGAGTTCAAGCAAATATTTCTACCTTGTCCTTAGTGATTTGACTAATCCCACCCAGGGGCTCTTCTTCCATTAGAACAGCATGTAACCTGTGTCCAGACATAATCCATTACTTTCCTTCCCAGATTTCTATTTTATATGTTTCACTGTGACCGTGTCTTCTCTCAGACTGTTAGTTCCATCAAGTTCTTGGTCCTGTGCCCCATGGTCTAGGACAAATGGAAGCCTTCAGTTACTGTCATTTCGAAATGCATTCAGAAATGTCAGAATATTAGACTGTACTCCCTTTATCTTTTCTACCACAGTTTTGCCCACAATTTTTGTAAATGCTTGAAAGAGATCTTCAAAGTAGCAGAACGCTAAAACAAGTTTTATTGTATTTGCTTATTTGTGTGTGTCTGTGTGTACATGTACACACCCGTGTACTTGTGTCACAGCAAACATGGAGGTCCGAGATGCTGTGAGGCTTGGCAGCCAGGATCCTTACCCTATCTCTCCAACTCTGAACTCGAAGAACTTTTATTCCCAGGTTGCTCTGTTCTGCTCCCTATTGTGACATTTATGATATCACAGGCTGGAACTACAACAGTGGTTCCCAGTGTCTCTCACCAAAGGCCAGTTTGTTCAATGCCCACCCTGAAAGTCACAAATACTCATATGTCTATTTTCTTTCTGTCATCCCACATGATGTGCTCTCCCCAAGGAAAGAAAGCCCAGTTTTCAGACACTCATTATGCACTGCCTTCTCTAATGATGATCAAGAATTGGCTCTCAGCAGTTTGGCTAATCTCTAAGAGGCTCAGTTCCCACCTCTCTACACTATATCTTAAATGTTACTCTCTCATTGAAGCCTTTACACAGTTGGAAACTGTAGCTCCACCTCACCCCAAGCTTTGTGCCCTGTGGATGCTCTCAACCTTCTCTCTGGATCTGGAGCAACCCCACCATCTTTGCACAGCTCCATAAATGCAGTCACATACTTTTTCTTCATATTTTACTGTACATTATACTACATTGTTTTAAAGTCAAACTGTCCTGCTAGAAAGATGACCCAGTGGTTATGAGTAACTGATGTTCTTGTAAAGGACTCAAGTTTAGTTCCCTACACCCATATGGCAGTTCAAAACCATCTACCATTCCAGTTCCAGGGAATCTGATGCCCCTTGGCACATAAACACACACAGGCACATGTGTATACACACAAGTAAAATTTTATAAAGCAAAGTCTATTAAACTGGTAGCTTTTGTTCAATAGTTATATAAATAATAATATATTAGATTCAGTTAAATAGGGAAAATAATTAATAAAATCAAATATTATTCATGGACTACCCTTGCTATGAAAAGCTTTTCCTTACTACAGCAATATAGTCTGGACACTCATTTGATCAACTTGATTGAACATACAAGACCCCCCCTGCTGGATGGTGGGACCCATGGGCTGTGTGGGTTTGGGCACAACTGCTTGCAAATTGGTTTTACATGAAGGATGTTTGTACTCATAAATTATCATTTATTGTTAAAAAATGAAAAAAAAAACTGAGAGAAAGATGCAGGACAGTTATGGCAGAATGCATAATCTGGGATGGTGTGGGGTGGGGTGGGGGGAGGGAAAGGGAAATATGCCTGAACTGAATTGGAAAATGATGTATGAAATACACAAAGCATCAATAAAAAAATGAAAATTAAAAAAAAAGAAAGATGACATCATGAACTTTTCAGGTAAATGGATCGAACTCGAAGCCATTATGTTAAGTAACACAGTCCCAGAAAAACAAATGATGAATAGTTTTCCTCATTTGTGGATGCTGACACCAAATCCCCAGTTGAAAGGCAAGCTGAACAATGTTATTGTTATATTTCTTTCTATCTGAAAGCAACTATGTTGTTATAATGTAAATCTCTTAATGGGCTCTAGAATCAACTCACCACTTATATTCAGACTCTGTAATTACTGTATATGGGTGGAAGGTATGTATTCATATTTTAGAGTAATATAAATTAAAGGAGGAAACTGTGAATTCCTAAACATATAAAAAAAAAGAGAGAAAGAAGCAGGATATTTGTGGCGGAATGCATGATCTGGGGTGGGGTTAGGGGGAAGGAAAGGGGAATGTGTCTGAATTGAACTGAGAAATGATTTCATAAATGCACAAGGCATCAATAAAAGTATTATATTTAAAATAAAAAAATAAAGTGCTTCATCTCTATAAAAAAAAAAAAAAAAAGAAAAGCTTTTCCTTGTCAGCCATTATGGTTAGTTTTCTGTCGCTGTGATAAAATGCTCTGACCAAAGTAACTCGGGAGGAAATGGTTTATTTGGCTTATACTTCCCATTATAGTTCATCTTTGAGAGAAGCCATGGCAGGAACTCAGGGCTCCAGAGGTAGGAACTGAAGCATAAATAATGGAGGACGCTGTCTACTAGCTTGTTTACAGGGCCTGTGCTCAGCATGCTTTCTTAAACAACCTGGGACCTCCTGCCCAGGGGTGGCATCACCCAGTGGACGGGGGCCGCCCACATTCCCCACAGGACAACATTGTAGACGAAATTCTCTAATTGAGATTCCCTCTTCCCAGGTGTGTCAAGTTGACAACAGGAGCTAACCATGACAACAGCCATGGTTTTGAACAGGATTCGTTCATTAGTAAGATACAGGTTTTCTTTGGATGGCACAGACTGTGACAGAATTCACATGAACAAAATTAGAGTTGTTGTTGCCAAGTAGCAACAGGATGATGCTTCAGAGCCATTCCATGTGCTCTATGCATTGAGTTAGCCCTGAAAGATTCTTGTACATAAGTAAAATTTGAAGTCATTTAGTACTGCTTACCTAAGGCTGTTACTAATAGTTCTAGTCACTATTCTAAACTGTGTTTTTTAGCACTAATGGAAATTAGCTTTTAGAAAAAAAAGAAAAGAAGAAAAAAAGCCACAAAACTCCCACGCTACTGAGATGATTGAGAGAAGTCAAGGCAATCTACTGGTATCTTAAAAGAGCTTATCTGCCTCAACCTTATTTAAAATACCAGATTATCTCATCTGTCCAACTCAAAGCTGAATGGTGAGAGCCTGTACATAGGGTGACCTTCTTCTGAAGATATGCATTGGTTAGACAGCCTTGCCTACATCAACAAAGCTATTCTCTGGTGAACCTCATGACGCACTAACATCAAATCTAATTAGCCTATATTTATGAAAGGTTAAAGTTATCTGTTGAGCCTGTGGGATACAAAAATAACAACAGTATTGCCAAAAAGGACCAATCACAAGGGCCTTGATCACAAGGACCAATCACAAGGGTCTTGACCATCTCCAAATTTCATTTTCTTCTGGTTTTATTATACCAACCACACTTTACTTTTTAAAAATTTCTCAGCCGGGCGTGGTGGCACACACCTTTGATCCTAGCACTTGGGAGGCAGAGGAAGGCGGATCTTTGTGAGTTCAAGGCCAGCCTGGCCTACAGAGTGAGTTCCAGGACAGCTGGGGCTACAGGGAGACCCTATCCCAAAAAGACCAAAAAATTTTTTTTTCTCATGGTATCTCAAAGTCCCATGTATTGGGCATAGAGATCAATAAAAAGCACGACTCTCTGGGGCTGGAGAGATAGCCTAGCGGTTAAGAGCACCGACTGCTCTTGCAGAGGACCCGGGTTCGATCCCCAGCACCCACATGGTGGCTGAGAACCGTCTGTAACTCCAATTCCAGGAGAACTCCAGTTCCAGGGGAATCCGACGCCCTTTTCTGACCTCCGCGGCATTGCACGACACGGGTGCACAAACCTACATGCAGACAGTACATTCGTACACATAAAAAATAAAAAAAAATAAAAAAAAAAGCACGACTCTCTTTTCTACCTTATTTAAACCTAATTATCAACAAAGGGAAATATGCAAGAGTAACTCAAAAGACAAATGTTACCAGCATCACAGGTAACGTTTCGGTGAGACTCCCAAATGGGTCGTCATGGCAGCACTTGCACCACCGATCTCAGCATAAAATGGCAGATCCAGCCCCACTGTGACATTGTATTAGGTCAGCAAAAATGGACTGCATCCAGGTGGCAGGCAGATTCAAAAGCATTAACTGAGTGTAGTCACTCCCAAAGCACCCAAAATATATTATCTCTTCTTCCCTCTTGTTCTGAGGACTTAGGAAAAGATAAGGAAATTTAGAGTCCTCAGGGTTGGAGAGATGGCTCAGAGGTTAAGAGTACTGACTGCTCTTGCAGATGATCCTGGTTTGAGTCCCAGTACCTACAGAGCAGCTAACAACTGTCCATAACTCTAGTTTGAGGGGATCTGACACCCTGTTTTGTTCTCAGGGATTGCATGACACAAGTGCACTTACACAAATCCAGGGAATTCAATTATAGAAATAAAATAAAGAAATAATAAATAAAATATTGAAATACAGAATGAATACTAAAAATAAGTCAGAGGTGTACATGGTCTTGTTATCAAGAGAAAATCTCTCAGGCAGAGAACTCATTCACAGATATTATTACCTTGCTTACATACTCTTCTATGATTGGCTTACAAAATCTGTTCAGGCAGAATTTTTTCATGGCAAAGGAAAGCACTGTGTTTTCTTTAGGTATTTTGGTATAACACAATTCTTTTTTTCATAAAATTATCATCTGATTATAGTCGTGGATATATATTTCAATTGACATGACACCATTTACTAGACTAATGCAGCAGTCTATGGGAGTATTTCATAGGTAGATTGCTTCTGTGTTTAGAAGTAATGAAAAATGTTACAAAATAATCACGAGGTGGCCTGCACTTTAAGAACAGCATAAAGACTAATTAATGTAATGATACTTGTGTAACAAGAGAGTCAAAAGGAGGTTAATGCAGTAATGATGCTGATTTGATCTTAAAGATTAAGCAGGAGGATACTCTCAAGATAGCTTAATTAGATTTTAAGCACCTTTTGCAATTTGCATGTGCACTTGTTAATACATATGTTCTAAAATGCATTTAAATTAATGAATTGTCTGTTCTGTTTCCCATGTTCTTAGTGGAGATATCTCATATTTTCATCGACCAGGCAAAATTTATAGCTATTTCTCCATACTTTATTTGAATTTTTGTGATATTAATATTGGGAAACCCTATAACATATTAGCCTGCCTTTTTGCATATGTTTTTTATTGTTATTAAACTTTTTCATGCATCATTTCTCAGTCCAATTTAGACTCATTTCCCTTTGCATGTCCCCCACCCCAGTGGAGTTCATGCATTCTGCCATACATGTCTTGCATCATTTTCTGAGTCTTCCTAAAGTTATTTTTTAAAGCAGAGGATTATTGTTTTGGGGAGAACTTCACTGTTTCAGTTGATTCATTTTAATTTTTTAATTTATTATTTTTTCTGTGTATGAGTGTACTGTCTGCATGTAGGTTGGTGCACCTGTGTCCTGCAATGCTGCGGAGGTCAGAAGAGGGTGTCGGATTCCCCTGGAACTGGAGTTGAATATGGTTCTTAGCCACCATGTGGGTGCTGGAAATCGAACACAGGTCCTCTGCTAGAGCAGTCTGTGCTTTTAACCACTGAGCCATTTCTCCAGCCCCCTCAATCAATTTTTTGTCCCAGATTTTTCTTCTTGTTGTTCCCTCCAACTTGTATTGCTTCAACATATATATACATATATATACATATATATGTATATATGTATATATGTATACATATATGTATACATATATACATATATGTATATATGTCTCACCTATATTAAAATTATGTCATCTGAAAACAAACTGTATTCTATTTCCAAATTATATTTCAGGATTCACATTTTCCCTTTTATTTTATATTTCTCTAAAATATAACCTCTACCCATATACCAATATTCCAAATTCTGAAAATAAGTGGTAAGTTAATTGTGGAACCTGTTAAAGACACAGTTGCTTTTAGGTAAAGAGGAATATAACATTAATGTTGCTCAGTTTGCCTTATAACTAGGTACTTGTTGGTAGCATCCACAGATGAGGGATACCATTCATCTTTTGTTTTTCTGGGACTGTGTTATTTCTCTTAACATAATAGCTTCTAATTCCCTCCATTTACCTGTAAAGTTCATGATGTCATTTTTCTTTACTACTGCATAGAATTCCATTGCATAGATGTCCCACATTTTCTCTATCCACTCATCAGTTGAAGGGTACTTGGGTTGGTTCCAGCTCTTCACTATTGTGAAGAGAACTGCAATAAATATGGATGTGCATGTATACCTGCAGTAGGATGAGTCTTGTAGGTATATACCCAGGAATGGTATGTTTGGGTCAGGTGGTAGGCTCATTTTGAATCTTAAGGGTTCTCCACACTGCTTTCCATAGTGGTTGTATGAGTTTGCATTCCCACCAGCAGTGGATGAGTGTTCCCCTCTCACCACAGCCTCTCCAGCATTTAGTATCATTTGTTTTCTTGATCCTAGCCAGGCTTATCAGAGTGAGATGATAACTTAAATTGGTTTTAATTTGCATTTCATTAACTATTAGTGTTGTTGAATACTTTTTAAGATGTTTCTCAGCCATATTTATTTCCTCACTTGTGAAGTCTCTGTTCAGCTCTTTACTCCATCTTTTGAATGGGTCATTTATTTTCTTACTTCTTTGTTTTATAAGTAGTTTATATATTCTGGATGTTAATGTTCTGTCAGAAGTATCTGCAGTGAAGGTTTCCTCCCACTTTGTGGGTTTTCTCTTATTTTCCCTGATTGTTTCTTTTGCTGTACAGAAGTTTTTGAGTTTAATGGTGCCACTTGTCAACTGTCATCCTTATTTCCTGCTCAGCTGCTGTCTAATTTAGAAAGTCTTTTCCTGAGGTTGGAGAGATGGCTCAGAAGTTAAGAATGCCAACTGCTCTTGCAGAGGATGGGGGTTCGATTCCCAGCACCCACATGCCAGCTAAGAACCATCTTTAACTCCAGTTCCAGGGAATCCAACGCCCTCTTCTGACCTCTGTGGCATTGACACAGGTGCACCAACCTACATGCAGACAGTACATTCATACACATAAAAAAATAAAAATATTTTAAAAAAGAAAGTATTTTCCTATGCCTGTCTTGTAGGTTGCTGCCACCGTTTATGTCTATCACCTTCAGAGTTTCAGGTTTCACATTGAGGTCTTTGATCCATTTGGAGTTGATTTTTGTACAGGGTGAGAGGTAGGGGTTTAATTTTATTCTTCTACAAGTAGTGATCAGTTTTTCTAACAGCATTTGCTGAAGATGCTGTCTTTCCTCCACTGAGTCTTCTTGGCTCCTTTGTCAAATATGAGGTGGCTGAAATTGTATGGTCTCAAGTTTGGATTTTTTCATTGGTCTACAGGACTGTTTTTGTGCCAGTACCAGGCTATTTTTATGAATATATCCCCGTGGCATAGTTTGAATTCTGGTATAGAGTTCTTCCCTCTGTTACTCTTTTCATTCAGGGTTGCTTTAGCTATTCAGGGTCTTTTGTTTCTCCATATGAATTTAAGGAGCTTTTTCCAAGCCTGTAAAGAAACTCATGGGGATTTTAGTTGGGATTACATTTAATGTATTAATTTGGGTAGAATGGATATTTTTACTATATTAATTTTTCCAATCCATAAGCATGGGAGGTCTTTCTATCTTCTGATGTCTTTTTCAGTCTCCTTCGGGGATTAAAAATTCTTGTAGATATCTTTGGTGCCTTTGGTTAGGTTTGTTCCTAGGTATTTTATTGTTTTTGAGGCTACCGTGAGTGGGAAGATCTCCTTATATTCCTTCTTCCATGTAAAAAAAAAAAAAAAGGATACTGATTTTTCTAAGATAATTTTGTATTCTGCCACTTTACTGAATATCTTAATTGTTTCTATGAGTTTTCTCATGTGTTTTTATCATCCCTTTGGTAAACTATCATATGGTCTTCAAAAAAGGATAGCTTTACTTCCTCTTTTCCAATTAGTACTCCTTTAATTTCCCTTTCTTGCCTTATTGCCCTAGCAAGCATTTCAAGCACTATATTGAATCAGAGTGGTGATAGAGGGCAACCTTGCCTTAAGGGAATGGTTTTAACCTTTCTCCATTTAGGATGATGATGGCTGTGGGTTTGTTGTATATGTATTTGATTACATTGAGGAATGATCCCTCCAGTCCAATTCTGTCTAGGACTTTAAGCATGAAAGGTTGCTGGAATTTGTTGAAGGCTTTTTCTGGACCAATTTAGATGATCCTGTGGCTGTTGTCTTTCAGTTCATTTATGTATTTTATGATATTTATTGATTTTCATATGTTGAACCATCCCTGCATCTCTGGTGTGAATCTAACTTGTTTATGATGAATGATCTTTTTGATATGGGTCTGTATACAGTTTGTGAGTATTTTGTTGAGAATTTTTGCAACTAATATTTATTAATGAAATGGGCCTATAATTTTCTTTTTTGGTTGTATGTTTGCCTGGTTTTGTTATTAGAGTGATGTTGTCTTCATAGAAGGGAGATTTCCCTCTGCTTGTATCCTTCTGAACTATTTGAGTAATAAAGGTTGTAAGTCCTCATTAAATGTTTTGTAGAATTCTGCTGTGAAACCATCTGGGCCTGGGCTTTTTTTAGTTGGGAAGTTTCTTATTACATTTTCAATTTCTTCATATTTTATGGGTCTGTTTAAGCTGTCAATCTCTTCTTGGTTAAGCTTTAGTGATTCCCAGGGTTTCAGATATTCATCCGTTTTCCTTAGCTTTTCAAATTTAGTAGACTAGGTTTTTGAAGTATTCCCAAATGATTATATGGATTTTTTCATTGTGTGTTGTAATATTTCCCATTTCATCACTAATTTTATTGATTTGAAGTTGTTCTTTCTTTGTTTTGGTTAACTGGGTTAGAGATCTGTCTATCTTGTTTATCTTTTCAAAAAACCAAGTTTTGGATTCATTCATTGATTCTTTGTATTATTTTCTTTGTTCTATCTCATTGATTTCTGCTCTAATCTTTCTTATTTCTTCCTGTCTGTTGGGTTCAGGGTTCATTTGTGTTGTCTCTCAAGTGTTTTTAGCTACAGTTTTATTTATTTGGATTTTTAAGTTTTATTATTTTTAAAAGACTGAGAGAAAGATGCAGGATAGTTATGGAATAATGCATGATCTGTGATGGGGTGGGGTAGGTTGGGGTGGGGGGAAAGGAAAGGGGCATATGCCTGAACTGAATTGAAAAATGATGTATGAAATACACAAAGCATCAATAAAAAATAAACGATAATAAAAAATTATCTTTATTCTGTGTGTAAGAGTAAACTGCCTAAATACAAGTAAGTGCAACCATGCTGTGCAATGCCCACAGAGGTCAGAAGGGGACATCAGATTCCCTAGAACTGGAGTTATGGGTGGTTGTTAACCTCCATGTGGGTGCTGAGAATCAAATCCAAGTTCTCTGCCAGAGCAGCCAATGCTCCTAACTACTGAGTTACCTCTCCAGTCCCATATTTTACTTGAATTATAGTTCAACTTAAAATAATGCAATGGCATCTTTAAAGTTCACAACAATAGCTTTGTACAATTAATGCAGTCCTGACAACCTGTGAGTACACTCACGCAATTAATTCTTATGTGATTAGCACATTGTATTGTGCTATATTTCAGTAAACTTAACTTCATTCTCTTATAACTATATCATCTTTAAAGCTGGTCAAGTAGACTATTACAGAAAAAAAGATTTGAGGCACTAACTCAGTCAATGAGTTCTGGTATTCTGGGGAATATATTTTCACAATATATTTTTATGAGTTTTGAGGGGTTTTGTTTATTTATTTCTTTTTTTGAGTCAGGGTCTTCCTTTAGTCCCAGCTGGCCTGGAACTCACTATGTAGACCAAGCTGGCCTTGAACTCCCAGAAATCCAGGGTCCTCTGCCTCTGGAGTGGTTGCATTAAAGGTGTGCACCACCATGCCCGGCTTTTATGAGTTTTTAAGATTAATATCTTTTTATCTTAAAAAAAAAAACTTATAACTGGGGGCTGAAGAGACAGCTCAGCAGTTAAGAGCACAAACTATTCTTGCAGAAACCCTGGGTTTGAGACCCAGCACCCACATGGAGGCAAACCATCTGTAACTCCAGTTCAGGAGAAACGCACCCTCTTCTGCCAGCATTGCAAGACACGGGGACACTTACGTACATGAAGCAATACGTACATAAACATATTTAAAAAAATACAACAATTAAAATTCAATCAATTCTACTTCTTTGATCTTTTACTACAATACATGAGATGTCTTAAAATCTAGAACTTATCCGTGCAGTATATTCTTACAGCATATCAATTCTTAAAGTCATTCAGTGCATAGTAATTTGCATAAATGGTCTCTCTGCCTCTAGCTGACATCACACTATTTTCCTAAGGCCAATCTGATATTTCATGTTGCATGTTGAAAATGTTAATAAACACTGCCACTTATATTAATCTATTTCACTCAGATATGCCATGTGGGTACATTGTTTTACATTCAACAGTTAAGTAGATACTTATTCTAACTTCCCCATATATCTTGGATTTATGTAGACTTGTATTCAGATATCCAGTGATGGCCTTAATCCATGAATTCATTCTTTTCCTTACAGGTTTAATTTTATATTTTATAAGCTGTAAGAAGAATAGAAATCTTCATATTATTAATTGAACTAGAAATGTTTTTAATATACCAAATTAAGTAATCAATGAACTGGCTTTTGGAAAGATATGAATTGGCCATTCTATGTAAACATATTTGTATTTCACAAGAGTTTATTCTTGTCAGACTAATCTTATAGTAGGTTAGACTATCATGAAATGTTCTGTTTGCATAAGAAGGGTTTTTGAAATTTGACATGATGAATTCAGAAAGCTATGAATAATTTGCAAAAAGAAGCTTTCTCCAAACATTCCAAGACTGTTTCTATGGCTTCCTTGAGCTTTCTACTAATAAACAATATTGCATCTCATCAAGATAAATAAGTAGCGGTAAAAATCTGGGTTAAAATCTGGTCCTGCAAATAGTTTTAGTTTCATTAGAAAACTTACATGTTTATTACTTTCAATACTAATTGAGATTATGTTAAGGCCAGGGGAGTCTCAGTTTATATGAGACTGTTAGACAAATTAACCTCTAACAACTTAATGGTAATCAAATACATTATATTGATCAAGAGAAAAAGATATTGCTCTTCTGGCTAATTATGATCAATTGGTGATGCTAATGGACATACAATGCCAAAACAATAGGAAAGTCAGTATGGACTGGAGCCTGTGATTGTCTTACTTTTATTAAGGAGTATGAAAAGCCCTTATAATTTTATTTTGCTTCTGGCTCCATATTATAAACTAACACAAATTAATCTAAGATAATTTGAGGAACAGTTTCCCAAAGGAAAATAGATTTTTTTTCTAGCCATCATCTCCAATAGTGATGTGACAGTAGGCTTCAAAACAAAATGCAGTCTGCCTTACATTGATTCCATAAGTGATTCACCACAGACAACATGGGCCGGCATTCCCAACACACAACCCTGAATCTTGTTTGTCACAATCTGAAAACCGTTTAGTGCTGGTGTACTGTCCATATGGAAAAGTCCACAATGACCTCATGTGACTGATATGGGGACATAGCTGAAGGTCAGGCACACTAAAAATATCTTAGAAGATTCTTTCAGGTAGTGTGGGAGTTATGGTAAGCATAACTGAATTTTCTACTTAGAATTGTGTTCTATCCTCAAGATATTTCATTATGTACATGCAAATTACCCAAAATTTAGAAAAAAATGGTGTTTTGAGACAGAGTCTCCTTGTAGCCCCGATTGATCTGAACTCACTGTATAGACAAGGCTATCCTTGCTTTCACAGAGATGCTCTTGCCTCTATCTTTTAAAGGTTGAGATTAAAGGTGTGCAACACCACACCTGGCTAGAAAAAAAAATAAATCAGAAATACCTGTGATGTTAAGATTTTGAATATCGGCTATTTAACCTATGTGTTGTTTACAGCTATCAGGAAAATTATGTCACTCTTAATAAATTATTTATGTTATTAAAAAGTTGTGACATAATTCATTTTTTTTTATTTTTAAGAGCACTAGTTATTTTACAATAAAATAACCTGCAGTCTTAACCATAGGAGTTTAAGGCAGGAGGACAAGGAGTTTGTAGGTAGCCTGAGCTATGTGATAAGTTAAAGACCAGTCTTAGATGATGCATAGAAAGCCTAAGTCCATAGTTCTTATCTTCCCAACAAACATCACTCAGAGGGGAAATTTCTCAAATACAAGACTCTCAAAAGTATTTCTAAAAATTATTGTGATTTAAGGAATGATGAAAATATTTATTAAACTTGTTGCCATGTTGTGTCAATAAATATTACAGTCATTATTTATGAAAAAATGTAAAATTAAGTAATATATGACTAAATCAAGGAAAGAATGAACTGTTTATTGAAAGTAATTTTTAAGTAAATTATGTACATTATATTTCTTATATGACTTATTTAAGTAAGTTGTATCAATTGACATATTTTAATAAACATATTATTCATAAAAATGTAGTAGTTTCTTTTTTAGTTAGGAAAATTCACAATTAGATTTTTCATGGGACTAGACTCCAAACATTTGCCATTCCTTACTATTAAAATTATCATTCCAAATTATTATTAGGTCAAGCTAAAATATAGATCTGTGTGCATTTATATATGTATTTTACATATGCATAATTAATAATGATTTATATGTATATACATATGTGTTTATGCCTATAATGGGCGAGGTTGCTAATCATAAATATTAGTATTTAAACTATGATTAATTTTTAATAATAATTCTGAATAAAATTATATTCAATGCTTATTTTCTGCTAAAAGTTAAGCAATGAACATGTAAATAGTGAAGGATTAATTATGGTTTCAATTTTAAACCTTGTCTTTTAGCATATGAGTAATATAAGTTGTATGTTTTGTTTTTAGACCACTATTATGACTATTTTTTATTTCTCTTAAAATTTGATTACATATAATGGACTAATATTTAGAGGACTCTTAAAATAGGTTGGCTTTTCCAAACTGGTTTAGATAAAGGTAATTTTCTGAAATTATATATTATGAGTTTAATATCTCTGTTCTAGTTTGACTTTAATTGCTGTGACAAAACACTCTGACCAATACCAACTTGTGGAGGAAAGGGTTATTTTGCTCACATTTCCTAGGACACAGTTGATCTCTTGTGGAGACCAACATAGGAACTCAAGGCAGGAGCCTGGAGGCAGGAGTTGAATCACAGGTCATGGAGGAAAGTTGTTTTATTGGCTTGCTCCCCTGGCCCATGCTCAGCCTGCTTTCTTATACAATACATGACTACCTGCCAGGGGTGGCACCACCCACAGTGGGCTGGGACCTCCCACATCACCCAATAATCCAGAAAATGCCCCACAGACATGGCTACAGACTAGTTGAATGGAGGTACTTCACTAATTGATGCTTCCTCAGCCTAAATGCGTCACATTGACACTAAAGCTATCCAGCACAATCTCTCAATTTAGAATGATAGCCTGGGCAAGAATCATTTGTCTGCCTTTTGGGCAGATTATCACAGAGTTATCAAACAGAGAAACAGAAGGATTATCTTTTTAACATATTTTTATTATGTTTTTATGTGTATGAATGTACTGTCTGCATGTAGGTTTGTGCACCTGTGTCATGCAATGCCGTGGAGGTCAGAAGAGGGTGTCAGATTCCCCTGGAACTGGATTTAAAGATGGTTCTCAGCTGCCATGTGGGTGCTGGGAATTGAACCTGGGTCCTCTTCAAGAGCAGTCTTCACTCTTAACTGCTAGGCCATCTCTCCAGCCCCCAGGAGTATTTTTAATTCAAACATTTTATGAATACTTAAGAGAGTTCATGCAGTGTATTTTGGCCATGTTCTCCTGTCATTTCTTCCACTAAATCTTTCCAGATAAACTGCCACCACCCTAACTGTTCAACTTCATGGCTTAAAAAAAAATGAAGCACTGAGTCCAAATTTTTTTTTTATATAAAAGGAAGAGCTTATGTGAGCTTATGATTGACGGTTCCAGGGAATTAGAGTCCATTGTGATGGGAGGCATGGTGGCCAGGGCTGGAGCAGAAAGCTGAGGTTCACATCTTGTAATGAGCACAGGAAGTCAAGAGAGCTGAGTCCAATTTGTGCTGACCATATGCTTATGTATGTGAGCCATCCATGCAATGTGGTCAACTGTGGGTCATCCACTGGAGTGTGGTCAACTGTGGGCCATCCCCTGGAATGTGGTCAACTGTGGGCCATCCACTGGAATGTGGTCAACTATGGGTCATCCACTGGAATGTGGTCAACTGTGGGTCATCCACTGGAGTGTGGTCAACTATGGGTCATCCACTGGAGTGTGGTCAACTGTGGGTCATCCACTGGAGTGTGGTCAACTATGGGCCATCCACTGGAATGTGGTCAACTGTGGGTCATCCACTGGAATGTGGTCAACTGTGGGTCATCCACTGGAGTGTGGTCAACTATGGGCCATCCACTGGAATGTGGTCAACTGTGGGCCATCCACTGGAATGTGACCAACTGTGGGTCATCCACTGGAATGTGGTGTCAACTGTGGGTCATCCACTGGAGAGTGGTCAACTGTGGGCCATCCACTGGAGTGTGCTCAACTGTGGGTCATCCATGTAGTGTGGTCAACTGTGGGTCATCCACTGGAATGTGATCAACTATGGGCCATCCATGCAGTGTGGTCAACTGTGGGCCATCCACTGGAATGTGACCAGCTGTGGGTCATCCACTGGAGTGTGGTCAACTGTGGGTCATCCACTGGAATGTGACCAACTGTGGGTCATCTACTGGAGTGTGGTCAACTGTGGGTCATCCACTGGAATGTGGTCAACTGTGGAACTTCTACTGTAGAGTGGTTGACCTACAGGGGCCACTTCCATAGAGAAAACTGACTCTCTCTTCCTAAGAAGCCATTTAGCCGGGCGTGGTGGCGCACGCCTTTAATCCTGGCACTTGGGAGGCAGAGGCAGGCAGATCTTTGTGAGTTCAAGTCCAGCCTGGTCTACAGAGTGAGTTCAAGGACAGCTGGGGCCACAGAGAGACCCTGTCTCGAAAAGACCAAAAAAAAAAAAAAAAAAAAAAAAAAAAAAAAAAAAAAAAAAAGAGAAGCCATTGAATGTCAGTATCTCCTCATTTGGGTTTTGGGGCTCATAAACACCCTGGATTCATGCTAGAATGTTGACTGGCCTAGTCTTATGCAGGCAACCAAAGCTGTTGTGAATTCATGAGTGCAGTGGTCCTGTCACTCTAGTCCTGTGAGCACCAGAAAAAATCTCCCACAGCACAGCAGCTTGAGATTTAACATGGAAAGATTGAGAGACTTTTTCCTAATACCAGTGGATAGTCTAGGATATCTACGACTCACAATTCACTCTACATTTTGCACTAGGGTGTCATTTTAAAAAAGAAAAAAAGTGGCAGATAGCAAAGGACAAAGGAAAATTAATCTGTTTATATATGGCATGCCATGCATGATGTAGAACTTAGAAATATTAGTGGATACTAGTATACAATTATTTGTTTTTTTCTGTATGTGTATGAATGTACTGTCTGCGTGCAAGTGTTTGCACCCATGTCGTGCAATGCCGCGGAGGTCAGAAGAGGGTGTCAGATTCCCCTGGAACTGGAGTTCTCCTGGAATTGGAGTTTCAGATGGTTCTTGACTGCCATGTGGGTGCTGGGGATTGAACCCAGGTCCTTTGTAAGAGCGGTCAGTGCTCTTAACTGTTAGGCCATCTCTCCAGCCCCAGTATACAATTATTAAATCCAATAAATGAACCGAAGTTTCATGTATAATATGCACATATACACACTGTTCATGTTCAATGGGCCAAATAATATATAAATAAAGTTCAAAACTAGAAAACTCATACATAATGGTTTCAAACCCTGTATCCTTCAAATTAATACAGTACTGGCATTAGAAAGTCACATAAGCATAGAAATAAACTCTTGCATACACGGTTCAATGAATTTCACCAGGATGCTAATATCCACTGGAGAGAGGATTATATTTTACCTTCAAATGTGTATAAAGAACCTGAGTATCTACATGCAGAATTGTTGGGCTGAGCTCTTCTCTGACATCACAGACAAAAAAAAAGTTAGCTCAATGGAATCAAACACTTAATTGTAAGACCTAGAGTCAAACAGGGGGCAAAGTTTTCATGGCAGTGTATACGGGAATATTTAACATGATGCAACAGGTGGAAGCAATACAAGGTAGAAAAATGGGGCAGTATGAGCATTTAAAATTCTTATGAATCTAAAGATACCATCACCACAGAGAAAAGATAACTCATACAACTGTCTCCATACCACATACAGTCTTCCAGCCTCACCTCTTGTTACACATCCAGAGATTCAAACAACTGTGAATGAAAAGTCTTTGAAAACATGAAAATTGGCTCTAAAGTGATACCATATCAGCTTTTTTGGTTACTTCCTAAGTACAATGACTTTTTACTTAACATTTACATTGTATGTTAAACCAGAGTCAATTTGAATGCATGTACACAAAAGAATACGCACGTGTTTATGTGCAAATACTGTGCAGCTTTACACAAAAGACTGTCCAATGCTGGATTTGGGGAGCTACAGGTTAATCCTCCATGGAAACTGAGATGACTGTATCTGATAATGGCTTAACATTCACAATGTATAGATAGACTTCCACTGTAAAACCTATAATTCAACCACGAAAAAAATCTAACAACTTGATTCCAAAATAAGCAAAGGACATAAACAGACATTCATTCAAACAAGATAAATAGCAAACACTTGAAAACATGGTCAGTGCCACTAATTATTAGATAATGCCAATCAGAACTACAATAAAGCAGTCTCTCACATTCACTAAATTGGGTACTATTTAAAAAGAAAAAAAGAAAAACAAAACTAGGAAGGGTCCTCAAGGAGGCAGAGAAGGTGGAATCCTTGTTTGCTGTTCATGGTAATTTAAAATACTATATCTACTATGGAATAAAACAGTCTGGTGGTCCCCAAACAAATGAGAAACAAATACCATATGATCTAGGAATTTCATTTCTAGGTATGCATACAGTCTAAATAATTCAAAACAGTCTCTTAAAAATATCTGTACATATGTGTTCATGACAATATTATGTAAGGAAGAAACATGAAAACAACCCATGTCTTTCCATAGGTCAGTCAATAAGAAAACTTAATATACTCACCATAAAGGAATATTCCTCAGCCTTGAAGCCCATTCTAGCATAAGGTGCAATAAAAATGAATTGTGTAGATATTATTCTAAGTGAAATAACCTCATCACAAAAAGACAAACAATATGACTCCATTTACATGAGCTACTTAAAATAGATTTATAGTCACTAGGTCTCATCTCACACTCTGCAATCCCTGGTAATCACTTATCCACCCGTCTCTGTGGACTCACTTCTTCTCTCAGCTCCTAACAGTCTTTCATTCTTCATGGATCTCCCTTGTGGACCCCATGCTCTGAAAGCTTCAGGTTAAATTCCTGTAACAAAATTTAAGTTATATCTATACTTACGTAAGTACATATATAATATGTCCTATATTTATTTATAAACAGATGTTTCTCAAATTTCATGGGGGTTATATCCTGATAAATCTATTATAAATTGAAAATATTATGTTGAAAATGAGCTCAATGAACTTAGGTGCCAAGCATTGTTTGGCATCCCTGCACACATGGAGTACAGGTTGTTTAGACACCTGCTGACTGGGAGCCACAGTGCTGGTCCTGATCAGGAGAGTGTTCTACTGCATGTTACTTGCCCAGGAAACAACCAAAATCTCAGCACACCTTTTACTGTTGATCGATGTCCACCATGCTAAAATTGAAAATATTTAAGGTAAATGTTAATTGATCGGTATGTGTGTGCGCGCATGCCTTTACCTCTGTTGGATCACATGAGGAACATGCTTTTGATAATTCTGGAAAACAGAGAAGTAGGAAATGATAGACAGGGGGAATTTTCAGAGTGTGCTTTTTAAATTTTTATCCTTGAAATAAATTGAAACTTAAAAGGCAATGTGACAATTTATAAATTAATACATGAATAAAAACACAGGAAGAAGGGGCAGAAAGATGAGGAAAGAGATATGGACAAGCAGATTCCAACTGGAAGAAGAAGATGACAGAAAAGTAGAAAAGAATTGGAAGTGAGGAGTAATGTTGAAGAGGCAGGAAGAGAAAAGAAGATGAAGGCTATAGTAGGGGAAATGATGGGTAAGCAGGAGGAGAAGAGGTAGGATGAAATAAATCAGTAACCTCAAAGCAAGATTATGATGAATTCTGAGAGGCTAGTTCAGAACAGAAATCTAAGGCTATCTTATAGTATATAGTCCAGGTACTGTTCTGGAAAAAAAATAAAAAATATTATGAAGGGTTTTAAGTCCATTATTTACATAAGAATTTAAATGTAAAAATTATTTTGGCCTCAGTGTGGTGAATAGATTTGCACATGGCTGTCAAAAGGAAGGGGTATTGGAAGTGCTTGCATTAACAAAGGCTAGAAATAGTGATGACCAGGCGGCACATAGAATAAGAGGATGGCAGAGTGAATTAAACATAGATGTGTTGTTGAAAGTCTGGTCTCTGCCATTGACCTGGGATTCTCTCCTCAGCTTCTCTTTAGAATATGAAGGTTTGTTCTTTTCATATTGTTAGATAGTATCTTCCAGATGTGGCAGGGAAGTTATATTGATGAAATCTCCACATTATGATCCCCTAAACCAAACCTGCATAGTGCCAGTGCCAGTTGATATGCCAACATGGATGGAGAATTTTTACAGTGTCCTCCTACTTCTAGACAAAGAGCTATAGGCAGTCAGTAGCTGAAGGAAAAAGGAGAATCAGTTTCCCCAGGAATGAATTTCCTATCCAATCACAAAGTGGTCAGTCCTAAACACATTCACATATCAGCAATAGTAAATGGACTCTGTAGATGATATACATATATGTATGTACACATATATATGTATGAAATATATATGATTATATTCATATATGTGAAACTGAAGAGTGGGAAGAAATTTGAAGGAGGCACTGGGTTGGGGAGAAACAGAGGTGGAAATTATAGGAATACAGTATTTCTCATGTATGAAATGATAGGAATACAGTATTTCTCATGTATGGAATGATAGGAATACAGAACTCCTCATGTATGAAATAATAGGAATACAATACTTCTCATGTATGAAATGATAGGAATACAGTACTCATGTATGAAATTCTCAAAAAAAGATTTAAAAATTTCAATTACAAATGATAAATTTCCTCAGGGAACCAGTTACTTTTTAATTTTTTATTTATTATTTTTATGTGCATGAGTGTACTCTCTACATATAGGTTGGTACACTCATGTCATGCAATGCCATGGAGGTCAGAAGAGGGAGTCAGATTCCCCTGGAACTGGAGTTAAAGATGGTTCTTAGCCACCATGTGGGTGCTGGGAATCAAGCCCGGGTCCTCTGCTAGAACAGTTGGTGCTCTTAACCACTGAGCCATCTCTCCAGCCCCTGGAACTGGTTATTCACATAGATTCCTGCTATGGTTTCTCCAGAACCAGTCTGGATCTTCCTACATATCTGACATAACCCTTGGTGACTTCTGGAATGGCCACTCTTTTAAATAGTTGGTTATTACAAGAATATTATGTGAACAGAATGCTTGGATGCTTCTATTTGGCAACATTGCACAGGGCCATAGCTCTAGGGTAGATGTGTAGAATTCTCAATAGAATTCTCTGCTGTGAATGGACCAGTTTCTCTAGCCATGCACCTTCAGAAGGCCAACTGGGTTGGTTCCAGTTCCACCCTATTATTGATAAAAGTGAACAATTTTATGTACAGATTTTATATGAACATGAAGTTCATTTGGGAGATAAATACTCAAGAATTTGACTGATAAATGGCAAGGCAGGTTTTTATTTTTCTATCTTGCCTCTTAAGAAACTGACAGAATATCTTATTGTGTTTTTCCACTAGCGATATGTGACCAATTATGCTGACTTATATCCCTAATAGTATTTGGCATTGCAGACATTTTCATTTTAAATATTCCAGTGGATGTGTAGTAATATCTTAGTGACATCATATTTTGTATTTAGTGGCTAATAAAACTTGGTGTCGTTTTATCTGATCTGTTACCATCCTTATGCATTTAGCAAAGTTCTTTCCTATTTTTGTCAGTTTTCTAACTGACTTACTTAACTTTTCTTTGGTTGCTGAATTGCTCATTTAGCTGTGGAATTTTGAAAGTACTTTACACAATCTAGATTTCAGTGTTTTCTTGTCATGTAGTTTCTATTTACTCCCACCCTGCAGCTTCTCTTTTGGTTAATTTCACCTAGTCTTTTCCATAGCACATTGTGTTACTTTCTCTGAACTCTAATCTACCAGTTTTTCCTTTTATGGGTAATACTTTTGTTGGCAACCTAAGAATTACTTGCTGAGTCCTAAGAACTGAAGAAATTTGTCTGGGTTTACATTTACATGTGTAATTTGTTTACAGTTATTTTTTTCACAAGGCCTTAACCTGAAGTATCAAATATTCTTTTATACAAAGATAACGTTAACACTGGCAAAAGACAACTAGAAATCTGCATGTGTACTCATTCAGTAGAAGGCAGTAAAACCCTTGGTACAAGTCTTTGTGGTTTAAAATTGAGTCATTTCTAAGACTTCTGAGATCCCATGCATGCTGGTCCAGGGAAATGATTTCCAAACCCATGCCATGTCAGCTTTTTAGGTCATATTGTCCCTTTTCCTAGGTTTTAGAAGTAGATATCAAGAGCAGAAAGAGATAAGGAAAGAGAAACCCAAGAACTCTATTCTGGGTGAGAAGCCTTTCATATATTATTATTTAATTTTTTCAATGTATAATTGTTCCTCTGTAGCCATCATTCTCAGTCAGCAGATTCAATGAACTGCATATTGAAACGATAAGATAATACTATCTGTACAAACAAATACAGACATTTCTCTTGCTACTATTCCCCTACACTTCTCCAAGTATATCTATTAAGCATTTATGCTATATAAGCTATTATAAGTAATCTAGTGTTTACTTGAATTGTATCGGAGGATGTGCATTTGTTATGTCCAAATTAGATACACATTTTCTACACAGGAATTAGATTAAATGGATTTTGGAAGGGTTAGGGCTTCTGGAACATGTTCCTCATCTGCTGAAGAATGAGAGAATAGAACATACATCTCCTACCAAAAGCAAAACCAAAATAGTCAAGAAAAAATCATTGACAGAATATCCCAATTCTAGTTTAAGAAAACTGATTGAAGTACTTACAAAACAAAAATACTCATAAGTGGTTCTTCTCTTTGAAATATTCACACACTCTTTTAAATAATATTTTTTCACAAATTTAAATCATAGAGTGTTTGTCTTTCCATTTCCCTTCGTTTCTTTTTCTTTCTTTCCAACTTGCCTTATCTTTTACTGTTTCTGTATCTCTCATGTTTCTGATGAGATAATAAATGTTAGAAAGACAATAAAATTTGATAAAATGTCCACTAGTTTGGTGCATTTGTTTTCTGATCTATTAAAAATCTGTATTAAAGCCCTGATAAACATAATTATAATATAGCTCCATGAAGTGGATAGATGACACAGAAAGAGGTATAATCTGTATTTTATAGAAAATGTTTTATTTATGAATTGTTGCACGAGTTTTCAAAGGGAGACATTAACAAGGGTCTATTGACTCCATATATGCACTAACAGAAGAATAAAAGAGTTCTGTCCAAGTCCATTATAGTGATCCAATGTGTTTATTGTAGTTATGGTTATGTACAGGGCAGCAGAGATAAGTGGTTCCTCACAAGAGAACTGGAGCCTCAAACACAGCTGTTTCTCCAAAACATCCATTCAGCTTAGTGGTGACTCCTGAGTTCTGCATTCTCCAGCTCCCTACACAAATGGAAACTCAGCAGGCTTGAATGTCTCCACTCCCCAGTGATTGCTGCTGCCTGTAACATCTTGGGACAGGGCCTTGCAAGTCTTGTACGTTTCACTTGCTTTCTGAGGTTTACAAGTTGCACTGACTTCCAGAGTTCTTGTGAGCCTCACTCCTTCAGCCAAGACAGAAAGATTTACTTTGGAGGAAAAGAAGGCTTCAATTTGGAGCAAATACCTAGACAATATAAACATATACATTTAGCAATTGCATATAAAATATATGCATAATGTTTGATAACTATGTATATAAAATGATTGTGAAATATGTACGTAATTTGTAATGGAATATTATTGAGAATATTTTATTCATTTTTAATATGTGAAAATGAATTGATGACACTGAAGAAAAGTATTTCCTCACAAAACACCTAGAATTATTTTTAAAAATCTAATGATATGCTGATTTATTAAAATGCAAATTTGGGGGCTGGAGAGATGGCCTAGTGGTTAAGAGCACCGACTACTCTTGCACAGGACCTGGGTTCAATCCCCAGCAACCACATGGTGGCTGAGAACCGTCTGAAACTCCAATTCCAGGAGAACTCCAGTTCCAGGGGAATCCGACACCCTCTTCTGTCCTCCGTGGCATTGCACGACACGAGTGCACAGACCTGCATGCAGACAGTACATTCATACACATAGAGAAAAATTTAAAAAAATTAAAAATGCAAATTTGTTTGAAAGGAGAGAGCCTAATCTGTAGCTGAAAGAATCCCTTGCTAAAAATACTGCCTTAGGTATACACAGTCTGCTACATCTGTGGTCATCTCAAACTGCCAGGGTTCATCTCAAACTGGCAGGATAATGTGGTACTTTTAAAAGACAAAGCATGAAAAAAAAATATGAGAGAGAGAGAGAGAGAGAGAGAGAGAGAGAGAGAGAGAGAAAGATTCACAGAGAGAGAAGGGAAAAAGAATGAGGGGTGGTCATATAAGTTTATGTCAAGGCTTCAGGGAACCACAGAGGCCCAAACTGTGTGGCTGTGTCAGACTTTCAGGGTCACTGTGGGGCCTCCTTGTGAAGCTGGAAGGTGATCCTAAACTGCAGTGGAGACTCCAAACCCTTTGGAAGCAAGTCATTCCACCCAGGCCCCAGATCAGCAGACAAGTTGTAGGATTTGTAGATTTCCCTGCTGACTGTGGTCTTGTCTGATCTTTCCTTGTTATTTCTATATTCCATCCTTTTGGAATGAGAAAGTTTGTTCTGTGTCATTCTATGTTAGAAGCTTGTAACTTTTTTTTTGATTTTATAGAGGCTCATAGTTAAGAGACTACTTGAGTCTCAGAAGAAACTTAGACTTTCAGGCAGTGTTGGAATTGTTAATGAATATAGGCTCTTCGGACTGGAGAGATGGCAGAGTGGTCAAGAGCACTGAATGCTCTTGTGGAAAACCTAGATTTGATTCCCAGTACCCATATAGCAGCTAACAACTGTCCTTAACTCCAGGAGAGCTAATACCCCCTTCCAACTTTCCTGGGCATTGCACAACATGGTGCACTAACATCCATGTAAGTAATACACTCATAAAAATGAGAATAAAAGATTAAAAATAAGAATATAGACTCTTTTAAAGTTGGGTTGGATGCACTTTGCATTATGAGATGTCAATAGCCTGTGAGGTCAAGAAATGGAAGTTTAGGGCTTAAAATGATGTGGCTTAGGATCAAGTTGACATGGATTTGTGTAAATAGTGTTGAGGACCTAACAGAATCTAGACTCACCATAAGAGACAAACCATTTGGTCATATCTCTGAAGGAGTTTCTAGACTGGATTAATGTAGGTGGGACGTCTCACCACAGTGTGGGTAGCACCATTGCGTTGACCACATGTGAGACCCTGTAAAAGTGGAGAGTAAGAGATAATGGCACCTGAGTTTGACCCCTAAAGCACAAGGCAGAAGGAAAGACTCATACCAAAAGTCATCAAACAATAATAATACTGAAAAGTGTTATGAGTTTAAAAATGGTGAGCTGGGGGTGGTGGTGTATGCCTTTAGTCCCAGCATTCTGGAGGCAGAGGCAAGTGGATCTCTTTGAATTCAAGGCCAGCTTGGCCTACACAGTGAGTTCTAGGACAGCTTGGGTTACAGGAAGGCCCTGTCTCAAAAACACCAAAAAAAAAAAAAAGAATTTAAAATAGTATGATCACCAATATGTATATATAGTGGTGATGATATAAAATACTTTGAAAAGCACCAAGTGAAATTAAAAGTTTCTGTTTGTGGTGGCTTTAGCCATCTTGTCATTAATTTCTATTATAGCTTCAGAGAAGCAAAAACTTATATGTTATCTATAAGGTTTCCCCTCGTGTGTGTGTGTGTGTGTGTGTGTGTGTGTGTGTGTGTGTGTGTGTGTGTTTCAGGTAATGTTTCTGAAAATAAACACTTTTGAGAATTTGGAAATTAAAGTGTCAATAACTTTAAAGATTAATAGAACAAGTCTAGCTTGGCCCTGGGCCAGCACAGTGTATACAGAGCCACCCATCTCATAGTGAGCAGAAAGCAGCAGGAGAAGTGGAGCAGCATCCTGGTATCCTTTGCAAGGGTTCGTCCCCCATGACTCAACTTCCTTCTCTTCTGCCCCACTTCCCACAGGCTGTACCAAGCCCCAGAATGACACCAAATTGCAATAACCGTTTAGCATATGGGCCTTGGGCTGCAATGAGTCTTTGTGAACAAGGGTTTCACATTTCAGATGAGGAAATTGATATCTAGAATGGGACATTTTCCAGAGCATTTCCATATATGGAAGAAAGGCATTTGTGTTTCTCCTGGGGCAGGTTGCTATCACATAGCTGGTTACACTGTCATGGCCTCAAATACCTGATTTGAGATCTCCCAATGAGTTCTTTAAATCATATATATGTAAATCAGTTAAAATGAAGTTATCAGAACAACAACAAAAAAAACAAAATAGGAAGCCAGACATCAATATATTTATTTCTTTTTGTCATTAAGATTTTCTATTATAGCTTCAGAGAAGCAAAATCTTATGTTATCTATAAAGCTCCCCCTCCTGTGTGTGTGTGTGTGTGTGTGTGTGTGTGTGTGAGTGTGTGTGTGTGTGTGTGTGTGTGTATGTATGTTTCAAGTAATGTTTCTGAAAATAAACACTTTTGAGAGTTTGGAAATTAAAGTGTCAATAACTTTAATAGAACAAGTCTACCTTAACTAAACTGAGATAAACTGTTTCTATCAAAGTAAGCAGAGAAAGATGCAGAAAACTTATGGCAGAATGCACGATCTGCGATGGGTAGGGGTGGGGTGGGGGGGAAGGGACAAGGGAATACCCGAACTGATTGGATAATGATGTATGAACTACACAAGGCATCAAATAAAAATAATTAAAAAAAAAAAGAAAATAGCTTTGAGGAAAGCCTGCAGCTAATCTTACAATAAAAAAAAAAAAAAAAAAAAAAAAAAAAGAAATGAGTCAAATTCTAGTTTAAAGTGAGATAGAAATATAGAAGAAAAAAAAAAAACATTCAAACTTTAGCATGAGAAAGACTTAGCTTTCAGGTCCCGACCTGCTGGCTACTAGGTATGTGTGGTTTAAGACTGATTAAATGTATCACTTTTTCCATCTGTTTACTAGCAATCAATAATACTTGCCTCACTGACTTTTCAAGGATGAATGGGAAAAGACTCTATAGGTGTCAGTATCCATGTCTTTTTAAGTGATTGCAGCACAAAGTTTTACTGTATGGTATAGATAGACTGCTTCTCAAGATTTATCAATATTTTCCAAATTGTATTTAATTTGACATAAAACACATTTGCCTTAAAAAAAAAAAGTGTATTGTGAAAAAAAAATTTAGTTTCTTCAAAGTAGCGTATAATAGATATAAGAAAACCTAATAAAAACTCACAAAAGGTTGCAAGTGTCTGTACTGGTCTTAATTTTCTATTTTGCCTTCGACATTTGTTATAGCCCTCCATTTTCATGGAAACTGTGATAATGTGATCAGAGATTACTGTAGTATTGACAAGGAGCAGTGTGAATCTCATGAATATAAAAAGACTGCTTTGGGACAAAGTTAAAGAGAAATTGATGACTTTAATAATGTCAGAGACAAAAGGCATTGGACAAGCTCAGTAGCATTTAAAATATTTATTAAACCCAGTCTGTAATTTTTCACAGGGAAGTTGCTTTTATGACAAAGGAAGTCGTAACACAAGCAGAACAATCCAGATGCCACTGCGAACCAGCACCACTTCACACACATTTACATTCCTACCCTCGAGCTTTCTTCCACTCTCTCCTAACAGTTGCAGCTGTTTGAATAATTTGTGAGAGAGCAATAGAATTCTTCAAAGAATTCAAGGTAATAGCTCCAAAAAATGAAGTAGCCAGTGACCCAGCTGTTGACCTCCAATCAGAATGAAGTCACCATACTGGGCCTCAATCCCTACCTCTGGTTAAGGCTTCTATGCATCACGGATCTACAGTTTCTGTTCTTTCTAGTTAATAGTGCAGCAGTTTGTAATGACAGCTCACAGTTTGCTATGGAGCTGGAGATGGAAGCAGAGTTTGCCGCTATACAGAAAGGATTTCCTCATGAGATTCCTTCCAATTAGTTTAGAAAGATTATTAGGGTAAAAGTGTTGTATTAGATCCTTCCTAGCATAAAGGATACACAGCTCTGTGCAAAGTAAGTGAAGTTACCTTTCAGAAATAGACCCCTCTGCCTTGACTTTTATTTGCCTATTTCCCTTATTCAATACATTTTAATTTTCAGTTGATAGTACTTATAAACGCCAACTTTTTAAGAGGACCCAATTAAATGTATTTATACAAACTATGCTTTATTTTCTCTACATTTTAACTTGCATTTTCTAAGTAGCAGAGTCCTAGCTACATATTAAAGTTTGCATAATTTATTACAATGCTTCACAAGCTCTTGGAAATGCTGGTTATTCATATATAGAATCTTATTATTTATACTTTCTATGTATGAACCCCTAAACAAAATTTTATTATTTCTCCAATTTATTTATGTAGTAATATTTACTTTAAAAATAGAAAGTAATCTGGTTTTCTAGAAAATTTACACTTGGGATTCATTATCATTGCAAAATTCTATAGATACATTCATTTATTTGACCTTGATACTTTATAATTTCTCAATATATCTTCATATCTTTAATATGCCATATATAATTCAACTAAAAGTCTAGTTTAGGACTTTAGTTTCTACTCCAAATAGTAATGTTTCAGTAGTTCCTTCTAAGGAGTCATATTTCATGACTAGGATACATTTGGCTAAGGAATGCAGTTTTTCATTGCATCATTTGTTGCTTGTAGGCTGAACACTTGCACTTACTGTTAATGTAGAAACGAGAAGAAATAGAGGGGCGATTACAAGCACAAAGTATTGCACTCAGATTTTGTTCATTTTGTACTTTATCTTAATAATTTTAAAAAATCCTACTTTTTGTTTTGTTAAAATTGAATTCATGAGTACAATTCATACATTTATATCATTTTATCCCCTTACATTTAAAGAAGTGTTTATTATTTCCATGTTATTTGTATGAGTGTATTGCTTGCATGTATGTAAGTGCACCCATGTCTTGCAATGCCTGTGGAAGTCAGAATATGGTGTAAGATCCCCTGGGACTGAAGTTACAGATGGTGGCTATCCTCAATGTGGGTGCTGGGAACCAAACCTGGAACCTCTTCAAGAACAGCAAGTGCTCCTAACCACTGAACAATCAGTCTGGACCTTATACCCTTATATTTTAATAGTAGAAAAGTTCAGTTATGGTTTTTAGAATATTTTAATGTCATTGAATTCCAATTATTAAACAAGGTTGATAGATATACAGTATTATATTATTCCTCATTGATTTTACTTGACTGTTTTTGTATTATGTGTGTGTATGATATGTATATGTGTACATGTGTCTTCCCCTGTGTGGTGGTGCATGTGTGTGTATGCAGGTACATATATGAAGTCCTGAAGTTGATATTAGCTGTCTTCTTCAAGTATTCTCCACTTTATTGAGGCAGGGTCAGTAAACTAACTGATAGCTTGCCTGCCTTGGAAAACTCCTGTTTGCATCTCCCACTTGGTGGGATTGTAGGTGGCTGCACATCTGCATGACTTCCATCTGGTCTCTGAGGATTTGACTTATTGTTTTTTACACTTGTATAGAGATCTCTTTATACACTGAGCCATCATCTCAGGCCATTATTTTATAATATACCAGATAAGTCGAGTGGTTTAACCTATTGCAGTTGGAGATAATTCCTGAGGTTTTTTTTTTTGTGAGATATCAACTAGAATTGGGCAATATTCAAACCAGTCACAGTGCTGATGTGGTGCTGGCGTGGTGCAGGTGTGGTGCAGTTGTGATGCAGGCATGGTGCAGGTGTGGTGCAGGTGTGGTGCAGGTGTGGTGCAGGCGTGGTGCAGGTGTGATGCAGATGTGGTACAGGTGTGATGTAGGCATGGTGCAGGCGTGGTGCAGGCGTGGTGGAGGTGTGGTGCAGGTGTGGTGCAGGTGTAGTGCAGGCATGGTGCTATCAAGCTGGCAGTCCAGTACTTAGGAGGCTGAAGAAGGAAGGGCATGTGTTTAATGGCAGCCCAGGAAATACAGAGAAGTAAAGGAAAGAATATAGAAAAAAGGGAAGGGAGGGGGCAGGAGGATATCGAGAAAGGGAGAGAGGACAGGGAGGTAAGGAGGAGAGGGGGGAGGGAGGAAGGGAGGAGAGGAACAAAGGTCTGGGGGAACAGAGGGAGGCATGCAGGGAGGGAGGATTGTTCAGTGCAGTGCACGAAGCTCATCTTTGGAAACCAGCTTTTCCGTACTGTTTTAGAAGTCAGTTTGAAGACTTTAATGACAGTGCGGGCAAGTGGGAGGCTCAGTCCCAGCTGGAAACTATTCAGTGTTAAGCTCTCTTTCCCATGCACTGCCCATAAAAATGAAAAGACAAGTTCATAAAGTGACTTCCTAACTAACAGTGACTGTCAGAAAAGGACTTGGAACATTCTCTGGTGGATTATTACCTTTTTAATTCAGGCTGCTATCAATCCTCATTTATATTTTATAAGACCTATCTCAGGAAATTAACCTATTTTTAAACGCATAGCTTGGCACTGAGGTTAAATAGTTGTTAGGCCAATCACCACCTCTCAGTTCTGTTGCTGTCATTCAATGTCAATATAATAGGTGAGATGCATACCATCTTAGAGAATGATTATTTTCTACAAATGTGATCTATTTGAGTATTGAAATTCAATACCACAATAATAGTGTACAAAGGTTTGTTTCTGTCAGTGCATAAGTAGAGAATAAAGGAGATGCAACTGGAATGCAGGCAGAAACTGAAGCTCTTTGAAAAGTTTTCCCAGGGGAGTATCCCTGAATCCACAAGCAGCCTGTGCTTCCTCTATAGCTGCTACCCAGGGTGCAGAATCCGCCCTTCTCTTTGGGTTGGTTCCTGTACACTTTAACTATCTAATGTATTCAGGTTCTATCAGCTTTTGGTGTTCTGAAAAATGTCACAGAGATTCCTACTTTGCTCAAAAAGTCTGTGGCAAGATACACTTTCTTCTATTAAATATTTAGTGGGAGTATGTAATCTTTCTAGCTCTCCATCATTTTTTGTTGTCATTAAGTTTCATTTCCTCACTTTCTGCTTGTTAGATTAGAGGTGGGGTAGGAGTGCTTCAAATACTTTTAAATGTTTATGTGGATTTGCCAAGTGTGCCAGCGTATCTTTTTTAAAAAGTTATTTGTTTGAAATGTCATCAAAACAAAATGCTCTGAAAGCTGCTCAGTGCTAGGTATGAGAGGTAAGCCTAAACATGATCATGAGTCAGGCACAGCAGCATCATGGGTACACGGGAGGCCAGGCACAGATTCACCATGAGGACCTTCAAAAATGTATCTGATATGTTGTAGTCAAGTAGCAACATGTGTTACTCCCTATCAGTGTTGTTTGTTGGACGTTGATTTGGAGAGAGAGCTGGCCTGGAACAAACTTCAGGAGCTTATAGTGTTGAATGCCTGTGGCTTTCCCTCTCCTGAAAATACCAAAGGCAACATCAACATCATCCAGGATATAGGGCTTCTTCAGGCCCTTCTCTTCCCACCTTTTAGTCTCTGTTATAGTTGATTTAGGCCTCATTGAAGATCTCTAGAGCATCACCCAAACAGGAAACAAAGGATCTAAAGGTGACAGGCATATATTTGGTACTGACTTGATCACCTAAACTACTATTGATTATCATGGGGTTTACCCTTTCAGAAGATAGGCTGATACCTTCCTTATGTAATCAGATTTGTATATGGACAGTTCCTTTGCTGTCACTACAAAGAAGAATTATGAAATTGAATTTGGGTCAGACTTAAATACTGAAGAGAATCTTTGATTTGGTACATCTATGAATTGTCACGTTCCATGGAATACATTAGAGTATACACAAAGTGAAAACAAGAATGGTCTAATGAATTCTAATTTTTTCTTTTGTTTTTGTTTGTTTGTTGGTTTGAGACACTGTCTTCCTGTAGTCCCAGCTGGCTTTGAATTTTCTATACAGAGTAGGATGGCTTCAATCTCTCAGAGATCTTCCTGCCTCTGCTTCTGGCTTCCAACTGTTGAGATTAAAGGTTTGTATACCATGCCGGGCAACTTTTAAAAATTTTTAAACTTCACTCTTTAATACTCTTCCAGTTTTTTTTAAGTCTTGAAGATACTCAAGGGTAGGCATTATATAAAAGAATATTTTTCGAGAAGATGACCAGGATCACTGACGGTCCACTATCATCCTTCTGAAATAATGCCAGGTGATCTTGGGCAGATATGATGCCAACAAATAACCAGACAAACACCAACATTATCAGGATACAATCCCATCACTTCTATCAATTGTTTTGTCAAAGTAGCAACACTAGAAAGATCAGCATGGATTGGAGACATCACCTCAACTAACCTCTGAAATCCACAGACATTTTCCATGAGCCATCCAGCGTTGACCTGGAGTACTGCTACTGTCACAGAGGGACTGACTATCCGATGGTCTCAGTGGTCCTGGCTTGCCTGGCTCTGCCAGCCTGAGGCCCAGGAGCTGCACTCTAACATGTACTTGCTGCTGGAGCTGGCTAGTCAGTCCTGACAGGCTCTGGCCAGCACTGTGTCACTTGCCTTTCCATCAGCCACACCTGGCTGCTGAGATGGCTCCAGTCAATACTGTATCATATACTCTGAAGGTTACGATAAAGGTTTATTCCTAGGACAAACTTATTCTTATCTTCTATGAACTATTGTTAGGCTATAAAGACATTCTGAAGCTCACTAGCACATCTGGCTTTCTGTTTATTGTTTCTTTGCTACTCCAACTGATAAAGAATTTTCTCACATTTTGCCTGTAAGTGCTTTGCCCTTCTTTAATCACCTCTTGATTGCCTTTGCATTATGCAAACCTGACTCATGCCCTAGTCTAAGTCATTCAGACCTGCTAGTGTCTCTCCAACAACATAAAGCTGCCATGGCAACATTTCTTTTTATATCTTTGTAATTAATTATTAGTCACTGTGGTGGTTTGAATGAGAAATGTGACCATAGGCTCAAATATTTGAACACTTGGTCCTCAGTTTCATAGGGCAAGGAATCTTTAGAAGTAATCTTGCTGGAGAAGTGTCACTGGGGGTGTGCTTTGAGAGTTCTCAGCCATGCGCCATTTTCAGTTCACTTTCCCTGCTTAGTATTTGCCATTGAGGATGTGATCTCTTAATTTCCTGCTCCAGCTATGTGCTTCTATGCCTCCCTAACAAGCTGGATTCTTATCTTTCTGGAACCATAAACCCAAATAAATTCTTTTTTTTTCCAAATAAATTCTTTCTTCCATAATTTATTTTTGGTCATAGTGTACCCTCACCACAACAGAAAAGTAAGTAATATTGTCCCTTCTCATTTTATGTTGTTATAATGTAACATCTAATGGCTTCTAGTACACTCACAATGTTGTGTGACCATCATCACTATCTAATCCCACAACTTCATTCCCCAAATAAACCTTATACTCACTCAATAAGAACTATGCCCCATTTCTTTCTTCTAGCAGTCCACTAAGCTTTCTGTCTCCACAGATTTACACATTCTGACATTTCACACAAATGGATTGTTTTAGTGCATGACCTTTTCAGTTAGACTAATTTCACTTAGTATTTTAATATTCATGTTGCAGTGCATATAAGTACTTCCTCTTCCCTGCTTTTAAAAAAAAGATTGTATAATGTGACAAATAATTGTATAATATAAAAAAAGAAGTCATGTGACATTTTTCAATTATTGATTGATCACCATTTGCTTTTTCTACTTTTCACTGTTATGAAAGTGGATTTTTATTTTGCACTTTATTTCAAACCTGTTTCTTCAAGCCTCCTGTGTAAATAAAGACCTGACATTGGCTTTTAATAAGGTAATTTTATTTTAAGATGTTAGTAGAGCACCAAACTGATTTTTCACAGTGGCTGAATGGCTACACCATTTTATAGTTCAACCAGAAGTGTGTAAGAGTTTCAGGACATTTTCTGTGCCTTCCATCCTCCCTGCTTGGCCCCAAGCCATTTACACACTTCTTTGATGTTCAGTAGGAGTCCTTAAACATTCCTTGCTTTTGGAGATGATTTTGGGCATTTTGAAGCTTTTTTAACTTTTCATGAATCTGAGCATAAGACAGTGCATTTGAGCTTTGGTAAATATTACACTGCATAGGGTGATCAATTTGGGAATATTATTTTACCAACATTCCTTACCATTTACCAATTAATTGCTCTTATTCATGAAAGCATCATATCTTCTGTTTTATCTGATTTCTTTAAATATTGTTGTCAAAGTTTTGTGGTACTTAGTGAAAAGTGTTGTATGAATTTAGCAAAATTTATTGCTAACATTATGGTTTTAGTACGTTATCATGTATGGATTCTTAATAGTTCTACATGTGAACTTTCCTCTTTCCTTGAATTATATATTTAAAAACTGAAATCATAATATTTTAATTCTTTACAGTGTTTCGTAGTTGCTAGTTACTTTAATGCTTACATAATCCCATAATTGGAAAATTAAGCCCATTTCATCTGGATTCTGAAACTTCTTGACTTTTCAGTATCATTCGTTGAGGATTTTGTAGTTTTTAAAATTATATATGCCAAGCTTATATTGAATTTTTCATGACATAGGCTCAAAATTATCTTGCTCCAAGTAACACAGGGCATTTTATGCCAGAAAATTCTACTATGAATCTAAGATATCCAGGATAATTAAAATATATAACTTATAATAGTTTATGTCATAACTTTTATTTTCTAAAATCAAATCAAATAGTGATCATTAATCCATTTTCTTTCCCTCCCTTCCCTTTAGTCCCTCCAGTCATCCGCGTGTATCCAGAGAGTCAGGCCAGAGAACCCGGGGTGACAGCAAGCCTTAGGTGCCATGCAGAAGGCATTCCAGACCCTCAGCTTGGCTGGCTGAAGAACGGAATCGATATCACACCAAAGCTTTCCAAACAGCTCACACTTCAAGGTACCTTTGTGTTACATATATATATATATATATATATATATCTAATTTTTAGTTTTTTTTCTTAATGGAGTATATAGAACTACATGGGAAATGAAAGACTATGTGTCAAAGTGATAACTGTTAGGAATATTATGGTTTCTAGCACCATTTGAACTGTCCTTAATCTTTTATATTTTTTTAAGGATGCTTACCTGTGTGAGTTTTGCTTGCACATATGTCAGCACACCCTCGTGTTATGCAATGCCTATGGAGGCCAGAAGATGGCATTGCATCCCCCAGAATTGGGGTTACAATTGATTGTGAGCCACCACTTGGGTGCTGTGAACCAAACCCAGGTCCTCATACAAGAGCAACAAGTTTTCTGAAGCACTGAGCCATCTGGCCAGCCCCTAATATCTTTAATGTTTCAAGTAGCAGTCTTTTTGTACTGATTAATTATAATATGTTATTACTTTTGTGATACCGCCAATCTTTCTTCTATCTAGATATATTATATAGATCTCCTCTATCTATATCTCTCGCTTTGGGGGGTGTCTTTTTGAGACAGCGTGTCCCCGTGGCCCCAGATGTCCTGGAACTCACCACATAGACCAGGTTGGCCTTGAACTCACAGAGATCTGCCTGCCTCTGTCTCTCGAGTGCTGGGATTAAAGGTGTCCACCACCACACCCGGCCATATTTTTGAAATCCTTATACTATGAATTATAGAATTTCTGCCAAACAGAAAAATGATCTCTTCAAAGAACTATATTTTTGAAGTTATTGTATAAATATTTATCTAACATTAAGACATACATGAAGAAATTTTGATAGTATTGAAATTTTTAGTGAACATTTTTAATGTACGTTGCAAATGAAGAAATTAAAAAATCAAATTACTAAGTGTTTCACACTTACATTGTTATAATATTACTAAATTAACTCTATGTATAACTTATTTTTCAATTTTAATTTAAATTTTTTATTAATTAAAAGAGTTATGTTTGAGTGTTTTTACCTGCATGCACCTGTGTGCATGTACCTGCGATGCCTGCAGAGAACAGAAGAGGGCAGTGGATCCCCTGAAATTGAAATTACAGTTGATTATTAGGTTCCATGTGCATGCTGGAGACTGAGCTTGGGTTTTCTGCAAGAGCAGCCAGTGCTGTTAACTGCTGAGCCACTCTTCTAGCCTCCAGTTTTATTTTACTTTATAAGCCACTAGTTTCAATTAATACTGCCTATTTGAACATGTGTTTGGATTCATCCATTGTAGCATAAATACCCTATCAATGCCCAAACCCATAAAAGTTACTCTCCATCAGGAGAGTATGCCATCAGAATCTCAGCTAGTGGTGGGGTGTGGGGTCTTCAGCCACAGGGTTCCTGTCTCCTGGCCCACCAGCCACAGTCTCACAGAGAAAGACCTGGGAGGAAGTCCTCGTCAGAAGGCAAACTCATTTATTGCAGGAGTTTAGGGTCTTTATATAGCAGCTTCTGGCTGGCTTTTTACAAGGATTGGGGTGGGATGAAGGAAAGCCTAGGAGTGTTTTGCAGCAGCTGAGTTTAGCACCATTTCCCTTTTGAGATTAGGCAGAAGCACATTTTGGCTTCCCGAGGCTAAGATGTGTGTGGCTTCCATCTCCTTTGGACCTTCTAGTTTATTGGGGTAAGAAGCTAGCTCACTTATGTCTCAGTCTGGAATATCAGGCCACACAGTGGGGCACTGGGGGTCCCTCTCCATGTCATGCTGGACTATTTAACTCTCCTGATCCCGAGGAAGTCTTGCTCAGGTAGCCACAGCTGCTGTGTGTTCTCGTGTATAACAATCATCTCATGTCCAGGATAGCATTTCACATCATTCCCTATCACCAGTTCTTACATTTATTCTACTTTTCTTCTGGGATGTTCCCTGAGCCTTAGTTGCCATAGATGTTTGACGCCTAACAGTTATGAATGTATTAAGCACTACTTTTTATCAGAATAATCTTTTCTGAACAAGATTGAGAACAGCACAAGTCTATAATTATAAAGAAAGATGGTTGGAAAAATGACCATTTAACAAAGCAACATCAATGGATTCCCCCCTGGGGTCTACAGCGTCTCTTTCCATGGGTTCTGAACATGCTTACAGTACCGGGCATGAATTCTCTCCAGTGGAGTAGGCCTAAATCCAATCATCAGAGTAGTTGGTTACCTCTAAGAGTCTTGCCACTATTGCAACTGTAGGTACGTCTTGCCTGGTGGGTTGGTATGGTAGCACTAATATTCCAGAGCTGGCTAAGACCACTGTTGGCTGTATCTTCCATCAGCCTTCATAATCACTTCCAGGACTAAGAAAGCTTGCCAGGATGAACAGTGTTTCCTGTTCAGTTCAAGATGGCTTTCTTTACGTCCTTTGACAAAAAAAGAAATGTGGTGCTTCAGCAATAAGGCCTTACCATACACTTAGTTTTGGTTTCTCTGGGGCCTGCTTGTATAATAACTTGTAGGGAGGTAATGTGTATTTGGTCCTGAGATTTTTATTTAATGTAGTCTTGATAGTACATTGTGTTTATTTGGGATAGCAAAAGAATGGATCCTATTTTGTAATCCAATGTGCTAGTGTATGTAATTTTATTGGACAAATGAGCTCATTAACAGTAATCGATTATTGAAAGACATGCATTAATTACTGTCTTTTGTTAATTTGTGCTATCTTCTTAGAATCTCTTGAATCAATCTGTCCTGTTATTGTACATTTGTTCATTGTGACCTTTGAGTGTGTTTGTTTTCTCCTAGGACTGAAGTATTGCTTCCAGTAATGGCTGTAGAGCTGGTTTATAAATTAATTTGTTTTAGTCATGAACAATTTCCACCAATGGTAGTAGTTTTGTTGGGAATAATAGTATGAATTGACCGTTGTGATCTTGCACAACTTTGACTACATCTGTCTAGGCCTTTCTGGTTTTAAAATATTTTGTCAAATAATCAGGTAAGGATCTGATAGGATTACTTGTATAGGTGACCTAACTTTTTTCTCTTGCAGCTTTCAGTACTCTTTCTTTATTCTACATATTTAATGTTTTAAATATAACATGTGAGGAGTTTGTTTTCTGTTCTTATTTATTTGGTGTTCTGTGGATTTCTTATACCTGGATGGATATCTCATTCTTTATGTTTGGACATTTTTTCCTATTATTTTGAGAATATTTTCTGTGCTTATGGTATAATATTCTTTTCTTTCTTCTGTTGCCCCAATACCTGAATGGTAGATCTTTCCATGGTGTCACAAAGCTTTGCCATATTTTTTATTCACAATTTTTATAAATTTATTATTGTCCTATACAGAATGATTAAATTCGACCTACTCCTCCAGCCCTGGTTTTCTACATGATATATTCTGCTGGTGAGAGTTTCCATTGATGTTTGTATTTGAGTTATGAGATTTTAATTTCTAGCCTCTTTTCAGTTTGTCTTTTCTTTAGCAAATTTATTTATTTTTATTTTCTTTTAATTTTTGGTCTTTTTGAGACAGGGTCTCCCTGTATCCCCAGCTGTCTTGGAACTCTCTATGTAGACTGGCCTTGAACTCACAAAGATCCACCTGCCTCTGCCTTCCAAATACTGGGATTAAAGGCTAGTGCCACCACACCCAGCTATTTCTTTAACAATTTTAAATCATTTTGAATTATATTTTCCTAGATAGATAGATGATAGATGATAGATAGATAGATAGATAGATAGATAGATACATACATACATAGGTAGATCTTTTGCATGATTTAAGAACTCTTTCTCATATAAGGTACAGATCAGTGGCCTATTTTTACCCAGAAACATTTGGGCATTATCTTGTCCCTGGTGGGCTTTTCCTTTGCATTAAGGCAAGGCAACAAGGGTCAGGGACTGATCAACATTCCACAGCTTGTTGCAAAAGGAGAATTCTATAGGTAAGGGGTTATGATGAAATAAAGGCATGAGAACCTATCTTTGGTTTTTATGAACATGCTTAGTAGTGTTTTATGGGAACAGGAAATTTGCTGATTTTTTTCTTCATATCCTAATTTTAAAAAGACAAGTTAATTTGTTTATTATGAAAATACACCATTACAACCTCATTAGCTTATTTGTTCATTATAAGCTTAAAAAATATTTTAAGATCTCATGTGTATCCCTGAGTGGCCTACAACTTGTTATGTGGATCAGACTGGCCCTATACCTTCACAAATCTTGCGTGAGCCACTGTGTCCAGTTTGGAAGTATGCTTTATCTAGATTTTAGAAGAAATATTCGATTCTTCCCCTGCTAGTATAATATTGGCTATAGATTTGTCATATATAACCTTAACTTTGTTGAGATATTTTCATTTGATTTTAATTTTCTTCAAGGGCATTATCATGAAAACATGTTGCAAGTTTTCAAATTGACTTTCTATATCTGTTGAGATGATCATGGGATTTCTGTCTTTTAAGTGTACAATGCATTGTTTGTTTATATTGAAACAACCTTGCATTCCTGAGATGAATGCAGCTTGGTTGTTATTGTAAGGTCTCAATATGTGTTTAATTCCATTATTAAGTATTTTGTTGAGAATTTTTATATCTGTTTATCAGGGATCATGGTCTATACTTGTTGTTTGTTTTAGCTTCATTTTGTGTCCTTGTTTTGTTTTGGAATCAGAATAATACTGGTTTCATAAAATGAGTTTGATAGTCTTCCTTTCCCTTCTGTTTTTGGAAACTATTTAGAAGTTTCGGTTGGCCTGGAGAGATGGCTTAAGTGTTAAGAGCACTGGCTGCTTTGTCAGAGGATCTGGGTTTGAATGGGGTCTAACAACTATCTGCAACCCCAGTTCCAGGACAGCCAATGCCTTCTCCTGACTTCTGCATCCACTGCATGACACAAATGCACTTACATGCAGTCAATACACTCATATACATAAAACAAAAATAGTAAGTAAAATATCAAAGTAAGTTTTGATTGTAGTTCTTCCTTAAAGGTTTGATAGAATTCAGCAGCAAATCCATCCATTCCCAGGTTCATATTTTTATTATTGTTTCATTATCATTGCTTATTATGAATATGTTTAAGTTGTTTTGTAGCTTCAGGATTTAAGTTTGTTTGGTCATGTATATTTATGAATTCATCATTTTTGTAGGGTGTTCCACCTTTTGGAATTGTAAATTATCTAAGAATTCTCTAAGGATCTGGATTTTATTTGGCCTGGTGTAACATCCCTCTTTGTTCTAATTTTATTAAGTTGGATCTTATCTTTCTTTTAATTATTTTCGCTAGGGGTTTTGTCAGTCTTGTTCTTCTTTTCAAATACTAATTCTTTATTTGTTTGATTCCAGATGTTTTTCTTTTTGTCTCTATTTCATCAGTTCCTGCTCTCATCTATTATTTTAGTTAGTCTTTAGTATTTTCTGCAATGAGTTTGTCTTGTTTTCCTAGAAGCTTAAGGTTCATTATTAAGGTACTTATTTGAAGTTTCTCAGGTTCATTAATAAAAACACATAGCTACAAACTGTTTGTTTAGAAGTGCCTTTGTATGTAGAGGATTTGCTAAGTTGTGCTATCACAGTTTTTTTTTTTTATCTATTTTCTTCATTCTTCATAGATCTAATGCTCTTCTAGAGAGTATTGCTCAGGCTCCAAGAATATATATATATATATATTCTTGGAGCCTGAGCAATATATATATTGTATATATATATATATATATATATATAATTTTTTAAAGTGGTTTACCTAGCTGATGATTTTTAGTTTTATTCCATTAACTGAAGATGAGAGTTGAGTATGGAGCTTGCTTACTTCTATCGTGTGTGTGTGTGTGTGTGTGTGTGTGTGTGTGTATGCGTGTGTGTGTGTGTGTTTATCAGGCTAGTTTTGCCATTTGGTGTTAACTTTAACTAATTGGAACCTGGTATTTCAGTGTATACACAATTAAAACTGCTATGTCTTCTTGATTAACAGTTTCATTTATTGATATGCAGTAGATTTTTAATCTCTTAAGATTAGTCTTTGCTTGAAGTCCACATTGTCATAAATGATAATTATCATAAATGATAATGCATATACCAACTTTTTTTTGACTTCCACTTACTAGGCAAGTTGATTTCCATCTTTTGACTGTCACTTTGTTGATGTCTTTGTCAATGAAGTATGCTTTGAAATAAAAGTGGGTTAGATTTTATTTTTTTAATTCAGCCAGCCTATTTCTTTTAAACAGTAAATTGAAGTCTTTTAAATTAAGGATCATTATTTAGGAAGGTGTTATATCTTATTGTTTTTGTCAACTATTCCTCTGGCTGGTTATATTATTGTTGTCATCTCTCCTCTAAATGTTGCTGTGTTGCTGGTTTTCTACGTTGACCATGAGGAATTCCTCCTTAGCTCTCCTTTGCTCATCTACTGCTCTTTTCAAATGTATTATTTCCTGTTCTCTTGTGAACAGTATTACTTTTCTTTTTCTTCTGTGTATAGAAGTATTACCATTTGCCAGTCTGGTCTACATAGTGAGCTCCAGGCCATCTGGAACTAAAGGGAGACCCTGTCTCAAAAAGAGGAAAAAAAAAAGTATTACTATTTTCCACAATGATGCTGTGTTTGTCATGAGTTACCTTAGTTTGTAATCGTCTTGAAATGTTCTTATTTTCCATCAGTTATTAGAACTCTCTTTGCTAAGCATAGCAATGTTGGTTGGTATTTATGTACTTTCAGAGTTCCCTGGGTTTTTTTTTTTTCTGTTTTAGGATTGCTGGTGACAAAGTGATGTAATTCTCATGTGTTTGTCTTTGTAAGCAAATTGGCCTTTTGCATTTCCAGCTTGTAATACTGTTTCTTTGTTTTATATATTTGAAATCTTCACTGTGCTGTGTCATGGAGACACTTTAGTCTTGCATATGTGAAGTTTTAAATCTGTCTTCTGTCTAAATATCATTTTCCCTTGACTTGGAAAATTTTCTTCTATAATTTCATGGAATAAACTCTCTACGCATTTGGTATTTCTCTCAGCCTCTTCTACCCCATGGATCTTAGGTTTTATCTCTTAAATATCTCTCAGAATAATTTCAGGTATCTCATTTTTTAAATGTAGGTTATTGAGGATTTATAATTTTCTATTAAGTTTTGCGTGGATTTGTTACGTTGGGATAACTATGTTTTTCAGTTCATTGGATTTTCCCCTAATCTTTTTGTTTGTTTTGTTTTACATGAATAAACCTGGTAATTTTTCTTAATGTGTATTTAAATTTCTCACTATTGTTTAGAGTGAAGCCCAATGCAATGACAGGCATCACTTGGAAGCAGGCTTGGTGTTAACTTCCAGTAGGAAGCGCTGGTGTCTATCAAGTGTCCCTAGTAAGAGTCAGATACAGGAGCAACAGAGTCTTCATTGGAGAAAATGGAATTTACAGACATTTAGAGCTATGCATATCACTAACCAAGTAGACAGTGTGGAGAGGATGGGAGAAAGAGGATAAAGGGAACGAGACTGAATAACCAGGAACACATACAGTTAGAGGTATGAAAAACAGGAAAATAATATAGAATAGGGCCAGAGAAAGAAAACATAGTCTAGAGAGCCACTTCCATTGAATGAATAGTGAAACTACAACTGAACAATGAAAGTCCAAATGTATNACTATATATATGAGAATATTATGAAATAGAAGTAGACATCAGTATCACTTTCTATTTGAGATGATTTTTTGAAGGAGTCTCCATGGGTGGGGGGAAGTGCTAATAATGTCAGACCCTTGAACAGGCAGGTCAGCTGTTCCCTTTTGTGTTAGTTACTTGCCATGTTTCTCAGACAAAATAGCTAACAAAAGGAACTTCAGGAAGGGTTTATTCTGGCTTGCCATTTGAGTATCTACAATCCCTCATGACAGCAAAGGCCTGGTGGAAGGAGCAGAAGGCAGGCTGCCCATATTACATCACCTTCAGGAGGGACAGAGTGAACAGGAAGTTGATCTGGGTTATAAAGCCTCAAGGCCATCTCCAGTGAACCACTTAAACCAGCAAGACTTTACTTCCACAAGGTTCTATAAACTTCACAAACAATGGACTTGTTGATCACCAAGTGTTCAAGCACACGAACTTAGGGGGGTGGCGTTTCACATGCAAAGCACATGTCCTAATAGAGGAATTTCCGTGTGAGACCACTTTCTCCCAGAATTTTCCGGTCTGAGTTACTTTACTACCAATTGCATTCTTATCTCTGGTGTTTTGGGGAATCATATGTTGGTCTCTCTTTGACAGAAATCCTAAGGCTGTGGATGGCCCACCTGGTTGTATTTACTACTGTCCACGGTAGACCTCTTTTCATTTGCTTTCTTTAGCAGACACCACCAAATTCCATAGCACATTTCCTATCTTCCCTTTGGCTCACTCAGGAAGGAGTCTTCCTCCCCTTTTTGTCAGTTATCTCCAGAATGGCCATGGAGAATCTAAGCTTCAGACTCCTGCTCCAACCTTACAATAGATTTGCCCTTGGAATATCTCTGCAGATCTGCGAAACCCCTGGCTTCATCTCTAAAGTAAATAAGACTCTCTCCATCTCACTGTTGGAAACCTCAATGTGTAGAAGGGGTAAGAACCTCCCTGGAGGTTAACACTAACCCCAGCCAGGGGTAAGCAAAGTGGCACCACTGAGCACTGGGCTGGCCTCTGCTTTGCCACCTAGACAAAATCCCACCCAGAGTACTGGTTTTCCTTCCAGGACATTTTCTGAGAGAAACAAGCTCCATTGCTTTACATCCTGAATGTTATCTTTCACCAGAGACAGTTTCTAATCCAATCTACCATCTTACCCTGAAGTCAACCTCCACAGCCCAATGATCTATAAAACAGACACACACACACACACACACACACACACACACACACACACACACTCAGAGACAAGCCTACATGGTTTGGGTTTCCATACCTATATAGCTGCATTATTACTGCTGTGGCACAGGTATCAAAGACCTCAATGCAGCTGGGCGTGGTGGCGCACGCCTTTAATCCTAGCACTTGGGAGGCAGAGGCAGGTGGATCTCTGTGAGTTCAAGGCCAGCCTGGTCTACAGAGTGAGTTCCAGGACAGCTGGGGCTACAGGAAGACCCTGTCTCGAAAAGACAAAAAAAAAAAAGACCTCATTGCACACAAAGCCTCAAATTTACAACTGGATTTTTGCAAAACAAACCTCCAAACCTCCCAATACATGTGGAGTGATAACTTTGAAAAATCGGTAAGAAATTGGGTCTGTTTATAAATGTGTAGAATGAAAAGACACTCATACCTGTAATGTCAGGCTGAGGCAGGAGGATTGCTGAAAAGTCAGAGGCCAGCCAAAACTGCAGACTGAGAACCTGTCTCACATAAACAAACAAATAACCAAACTAGTATGGGACAATTTGAAAACCATCCTTATGAATCACCACACCGAGATTTCCCTTCGCTCCCTCAAATTCAACCACATTAATTCTCTTGACTTTTGCCTGCCACAAGTTCCGTGGTACAGTACACTGTGCTCTTGTGACGAAACAATATGGAGCACAGATACCACACACCCACACAGATATCTATGTGAAAAATGAAAGGGAATAGAACAAGAAAAATCAAAAACAATGATGTCAATAATAACACAGAGTTGAAGTATATGGGCTTAAGTGCAGTTCTTAGACTCGAGATAAATGACTTTCCTTACATTCTACAAATGTCAGATTCCTCATCAGATAATGAGATATTTTTGATTAGCTATAGAATAAGATATGTGAAGGTACCTAACAAGGTGCCTGTATGTAGTAAATGATTAATTAGATCTCTTTTGGGTGCTAGAGTTGCAATGCAATATTCGAGATTCAGATTACCATATTATCTTGACAAGATGAGAAAAATTTTAATCTCTCCTTAATGCTTTGATCTACAGTGATTATATTTTAATTTCTACATTATAGCAGATTATTTTAGAATAGTTTCTGGCAAATTCATAATCATGTTATTATCTTTCTGTCCCCCGTCCTTAATTTTTTCCAGATCTATAGTAAAGTTATTTAATGGCAGTGGTGTTCAGCAAACTTTAGTGAGATTACTAGACTTGCTGACGTAGTTCACTTAATTATTGATGACAGTGGTTTTCAGGTTTTCACATATGTTTTCCTGAAAGTGAACAAGACTGCTATTTTTTTGTCCCTATAAAAACAATCAGTTTTAGGCTGGACATGGTGGCACTCCCCTTTAATCCCCAGCACTAGGGAGGCAAAGGCAGGCAGATCTCTGTGAGTTTCAGGCCAGCCTGGTCTACATAGTGAGTTCCTGGCCAGATGGAACTAAAGGGAGACCTGTCTCAAAAAGACCAAAAAAAAATCAGTTTTAAAAATTGTGTCCTAAATATAAATACATATGTAAATAAAATGATCATTATCAATATGAAATATTTTATATATCTTATAGGAAATGGACATGGTCTAAAACTTCAAGCGTTATCATTGATAGAGTGTTTCACTCTGTGGTAGAGTGACAGCACAGTTTACAAACACTTGAATGCCTGTGGAATAATTTGGCATGCATCCAAAGTATGGAAGACTGAAGAAAAACAGTTTAATTAGGACAAACTCAGTGAGCTGTTCGACCATGTAATCAGAATGCACTGTACCAAAACTGAAATTGTAGTTTACAAGTTTCTTTTACCTTCTGTTCTCAGCAAATGGCAGTGAGGTTCACATAAGCAACGTGCGCTACGAAGATACGGGCGCATACACCTGCATCGCCAGGAATGAGGCTGGTGTGGATGAAGACATCTCTTCTCTTTTTGTGGAAGATTCTGCTAGAAAGACCCGTATGTATTGAAGTCTGCCCTGACACATGCTTATTCACACACAACTCGATTGTACACATTTTCGAGTGATATCTTTTGTTGCTCCTTAGCATGCACAGAACACTAAAACAAACATTTTTGTATACTTTTAATTGAATTTTGTTTATTTCATACACAGCTTTTGTGTGTGTGTGTGTGTGTGTGTGTGTGTGTGTGTGTGTCTTTTTAAAACAGGGACACCCTGAAGTCCCAGCTGTCCTGGAACTCACTAGGTAGACCAAGCTGGTTTTGAACTCAGAGAGATCCACTTACCTCTGCCTCCTAGGTGCTGAAATTAAAGGTGTGAGCAACCATATCCAGATGCTTTAAATTTAATTAATTTGATAAATTCAATAAATTTGATTTTATTGAGACTATTCATTGAGTACATAACTAAAGTCAAGTAATATTTTAATGAAATTCTTCAGTATAGACCTTATCATCTATGTTTATGGAACTTTCAAAATCATCTTATGGGGAAAATTTAGGAAATGGTTAAGTCTTGAATAACATATTTATAGGTGGGACATGTATATTTAAGTCATGATGTGTCTTCAAAGATCAAAAGTGCAAGTGCAGACTAATGATTTTAGTGGCAGTTTAAAAGTCTTTTTTATGTTACATTTTTTTAATTATCATTTTTTTATTCATCTGTTTCCCAATTTTTGTTGTTTTTATGCATTTCCTATATTGCATCTTAATCAAATTTAGAACCCCTCCCTGCTTCCCCCTGCCAATATACCCCCAACCGGATTTCAGGTGTTCTGTCATATATTTTTGAATTAAATTTATTTTGGCTGACATACACAAATATAAAGTTGCACATATCACAAGGGTCACATGATGTTTCATGCATGTATATATTGTTTAAAGCTTAAATCTGCTGATCATGTCTATGTCACTAAAGATGTATGATTTCTTTGTGGTTAAAGCTTCCACAGTTCTTTCTTTGAGGCTTTTGAAATGGATACATTACATCTATATTCATCTATATTCATCCCTCTATAAAATCATACGCCAAAGCATCATGCTCTATGTGACTGCAACTTGGTATCTGTTGATCAGTTTCATCTACATGTCCCTTCTATCCCAGCCTCTGATGTTCATGATTCTACTCCCAGATTTTTTTTTACACACCATGCATATACCAAATTTGCAAAGTTTGAAAATAAACTATAGGTTAATTCCAAACTACATTTAAGGATTCACATTTTAACTGTAAACTAGAATGCAAGTAAAAAGAAATATAACTTTACATTCCTTAATTAAATAACAAGTTGATGTATGTTTTAATGTACTTAAAAAGAGATTCATTCTTTCTCATAAATCTTAGAGCTTAGGAAAATAAAGACAATTACTTCAAGCTATATCTATAGTGATATCAGTCAATGTGGTATTATCTTTACTGACCAACTACTCAGTTTGACTTACATGTAAAGATTTGGTGCTAGTCTCCGCAAATGAGGGATGACATATATTTGTTTTTCTAAGACTTTGCTACTTCACTTACCATAACAGCTTCTAGTTCCATCCATTTACCTGCAAATTTAATGATGTCATCTTTCTTTACTTCTGCATAGAACTCCATTGTGTAAATGTGCCATATTTTCATTATTTACTCATCAGTTGAGGGACACTTGGGTTGCTTCCAGCTCTTTGCTATTGTGAAAAGAACAGCAATATACATGGTTGTGCACCTATATCTGCCATAGGATGAGTCCTTTGGGTATACACCCAGAAGTGGCAAGATTGTGTCAAATGGTAGGTTCATTTTTAGTCTTTTAGGAGTTCTCCACACTGCTTTCCACAGGGGTTGCATGAGTTTGCAATCCCACCAGCAGTGAATGGATGTTCCCCTTTCTCCACACCCACTCCAGCATTTGGTATTATTTGTTTTCTTGACCATAGTGAGTCTTACTGAGGTAAAATGAAATCTGTCATATATCTTAAGTCCTATCCCTTCAAGCATTTGTGTCCAGATGTCCCTTGGTGCAAGTTCAACCATTGAAGTCTAGCAAGCATATTTGGACTCACTCCTTAATCATTCGTCTCACTCCTACCCCAAACTAATCATTTGGCAATAGTTCCTTGGTGATGGTTGAGGCCTGCCACTTGTTTCCCCTGTTCTATGCTGGATTTTCATCTGGGTAGGTTGATACAGGGCTGGTGCATGCTGTCACCATTGTTGCAACCCATGAGCAAGTTCTCAGAAGCTTGAAAACCTGATTCCTTATGTTCAAGCACCAACCCTGGCTCTTAGAATCTTTCTGCCCCCTCTTCTGCAATGGTCCCTGAGCTGTGGGTGGTTGATTTTTAGTATAGGATTCCTGTCCAGAGACATGCACACTGTCATCTTTTGTTCTTCAAGCTTACCTAGTTGTGGCCTTCGGTGTGCATGTCACTCTGCAGCCTGAGGAAGCTTCTCTGTTGAGAGTTGAGAGTTGAAAAATGTAGTAGTATTCTCTGCATCCCCTGTTAAGCATTCCTAATTAATGTTTAAAATTTATGTTCAATCTATTATTAAGTATGGGAATATAATTATTCAGCAATAAAAACATTTACTTTTGTATTCACTAGTAGTTAAAAATATGTCATATGTGTTACCAAAAAAAAAAAAAATGGAGCTGGGTGTGGTGAAACATGCCTTTAATCCCAACACTGGGGAGGTGGAGGCAGGCAGATCTCTGTGAGTTCAAGGCCAGCCTAGTCTACAGAGTGAGTACTAGGCCAGCTGGGACTAATATCAAAAATACCATAAAAAAGATATCATATATATGTTGTTGATGTAAAAGTACCATTTTTAAATTGGTTGTAGAAATTACAGTAGTTACTTTAGTTATAGAAGGGTTCAAACTGACAGGGTGCTTAGTAAGCACTGGACCCTATGTTCACTTCCCAATACTAAAAAAAAAAATAAACAAACCTAGAAACATAGTCTTTCTGATTGTATACTGTAGTATTAGATGTGTTTCTGGGTACTGAGTACATCCATGAAATTCTGTAGAGCAAAACAAAGCTGGATATGGGTGGGGACTACTTGAGAGAAATCAATGGCTTTGGATAATGTCCAGTTAATATTTGCTTCAAGTTTTTCTAGAAACTTTGACACGGCACATTTGCACTTGGACATGTGTTTTGAAGGAAGCTAAAAGGATCATTTGCAGAACTGTCAGTCAGTTTTACGCTTCTTACTTGCATTTATTTTAAATCATAATGTTTTATCTTAACTACCAGAATGATTTCAGAGTAATTTTCTTTCTTTTACCAGTGACAATACACACACACACACACACACACACACACACACACACACACGGCAGACTGCTATAACAGAAAACTGTGAATTTTGTAGTAGAATGGGGTCGAAGCCACTTGTCAGCTCTGTGATTCTGGCTGCCACATACCCTCTCTGAGCTTTAATTCCTTTGCTGTAATATGAAATAAAGATGAGGTAACTAAGGTTTCCTGCTTGGATACCATATGTCAAGTTCTTGTCAGCATGCTAGACAGACCGTAGTTCTTGAACTTAGGCTTGTTCTCTCAAAATAGTTTCTAAATCCTTGTTGGCAAGTTCTATTTTATTTTTTTTTATTTATTTTTTTTTAAATTTTATTTATTTCTGTATGTGTATGAATGTACTGTCTGCATGCAAGTCTGTGCACCCGTGTCGTGCAATGCCGCGGAGGTCAGAAGAGGGCGTCGGACTCCCCTGGAACTGGAGTTCTCCTGGAATTGGAGTTTCAGACGGTTCTTGGCCGCCATGTGGGTGCTAGGGATCGAACCCGGGTCCTCTGTAAGAGCAGTCGGCGCTCTTAACCGCTAGACCATCTCTCCAGCCCGGCAAGTTCTATTTTAAACAAAAGTCTAGGAAACCCAGTAGCTACTCAAACTACTACAAATAATTCTCGATGGAATGATACAGAGAGATGGAAAAGCTATAAATATAGACATAATTAGTGACAGATACGAGAATATATTGATATGCTTATTGATATACAAGCATACTAAAAAATATTTCTCTTCACACTTAAAAAGAGCACACTTGGGCTGATGAGATGGCTTAGGGTTTAAGAGCACTGACTGCTCTTGCAGCGGACCTAGGTTTGATTCCCAGCACCCTTATGGTGACTAACAGACCATCTGTAACTCCTCTTTCTGGGGATCCAATACCATCTTCTGACTTCTGTGAGCATTGCCATGACATGCGTGTGCTTACATGCAGGCAACACACTCATACACATAAAAAATAAAATGAAAAGAGCAAACTCAACTGACAGAATAATAGATATTCTTCTCTAGTATGGATACCGAAATATTTTTAGTGAAGGTCGGACTTTCCACAGAGTCACCTGTGTAGAAGTAACAGCAGATGCTGCCCTTCCTTTGCCTTCACAGTTCCAAGCTGACTGCTTATACTGTGAAAATTTCTGCAGTTCATTTGCCTTCCGCTTTCTTTCTGAAAGACATGAAGGACTGAACTTCACGTTAACAGTATAGCATTGTAGAAAGATTTAGTTTATCAATAAACTGAACAATATGTATTCTTTTAGCAACAGACTTGTAGTAATCACCATTTTCTATGTAATAGGACAGGCAGAGTTGTATCAATCAGCATCTCTTTTACACTCTGTATATCCTAGCATCATGCTACTGTTGAAGGATTCATGCAAAGTAGTAAGTGGTCAAGGACTTTCAACTGCACTTTTTCCTTAATCTTTAATTAGAAACACTTGAATCACAGGGGCCCAGTGTTATCAGCAATCCTCACTGGGTGTTTTTCTCAGTAGCCAACTGAACTACCAACAAAATAATATTCAGGAGTAAATTTAGAGATAGAGTTTGATAACTAAGATTCAGTGGGTGAATCATGGGGATTTTCCAACAGGAAGTAGGAAAATATGATGTGAAATTCATGTGTGGATTTTAAAAAAGGGTCCATCTTATTAATAAGAAAGCATCCTTCATAAAGCATAGATACTGGACACATTTCCACTCCCAAGGGGAGGCACACTCTGTGGGCACTGACTCATTTCCAGAGTTAAAACACATAAATGTGACCTATAAGCATTTAAGTTACTGGCCACATTAAGCACAAGACAAGAACTCAATAACATTTGATCAGAACTTTAGTAAGAAATAGGGGTATACCGATCTTGAAAATGCTGGGATATAATGTCTAAATGTATTATAATATTATATCCTAAATATATTGTAATAAGCCTATTGTAATGGAATATAGGTATGTTTTGATTTTTTCATTGTCACATGGTTACAATTAGGATTATTAAGCTATTACAACAATCCTTAGCCATAAAATATGTTTGTCTGAGTGAACAAGATTTAAGCTTTTTTTGTTTCAGTTTGTTATTTTGCATTAAAAATTAAGATGCTTTAAGAGAGTATTTACTTTTAGAAATACATTTTTAATTTATTTTTTAATGCAGGGTACCCCTGTAGACTCAGCTGCCCCAGAACTCACTATGTAGATCAGGATGTCCTGAATCTCACAGAGACTGGTCTGTCTCTTCTTCAGGAATGCTGGGATTAAAGGCATGAACCACCAAGCCCGACATGTGAAATTGCTTTTAAATTGGATTTCCAATCATTCAACATTTACTAAATTGTTTCCTTTATCCCTTTCATCTGCAGCACTAACTGTCATAGTATTTGCAAAGATGTTACAAGACAGTTCTGAGTCCCTTTCCTGTTCAAAGTCTATCATGTGATTCAGCTCCACATCCACTGCACTGCAGTGCCCCCGACCCCCATCCCACCCGAACTCTCTGAAGACAAGTTTGGCAATTCCTAGCTTTGGAATTCCTGGAGGAAATTTACAACTCATTGCATTAAAAGAATATTCTAAGTGGGTTAGCAAGGTCACATGCATGAACAAATTACATAAATATTTGATATTCAAGTAAGTTTACGATTATGCAAAACTGTAATAACTGCAACTCACATTACATCCCCAGCACCCACATAGCAGCTGAGAACCGTCTGTAACTCCAATTCCAGGAGTACTCCAGTTCCAGGGGAATCCGACACCCTCTTCTGACCTCCGCGGCATTGCACGACACGGGTGCACAGACCTGCATGCAGACAATACATTCATACACATACAGAAAATAAATAAATTTAAAAAAATTAAAAAATAAATAAAAATTTTTATTATTAAATATTTAATTTTAATTTTTTTTGGTCTTTTCCAGACAGAGTCTCCCTGTAGCCCCAGCTGTCCTGGAACTCACTCTGTAGATCAGGCTGGCCTTGAACTCACAAAGATCTGCCTGCCTTTGCCTCGCAAGTGCTAGGATTAAAGGCATGCGCCACCACACCTGGCTTAATTTTAATTTTTTTATGTGTATAAGGGGGTTGTGCACATAATTGCTGGTGCCTATTGTGGCCAGAAGGGAATGTCATATCCCCTGGAGGTAGAGCTTCAGGTGGTTGCGAGCTGCCCGTTGTGACTGTTGGGACCCCAACTCAGGTCGGAGCAACACAGTAAGCACTCAACCACTGAGCTTTGTCTCTAGTTTAAAGCTCTTTGAAGATATATAAATGTTTATGGTGTATTTCCTTAATTTAGAAGTGGAAGAATAAATCTTGAAGCGGGTTAAACATAACTTTTTGCATATAAATGCAATTTAAATATGACATTGCAGACTTTGGGAGACAGAAGATTCTTCATTATAAGCTCATTAATTAAGCATTTCTATTTTTACAGAAAAGAAAATACCTAAAAAGGAATGTTGCATGAACTAAATGAGATCTTACAAATGCCTACAGAAAAATAATATAATCAGATGAAGAGTAGAGTCCATAAATAAGTATAAGTGAAGTCAGTTCAGCGCTGATCAAGAAATAATTAGGATAGGTAGAACAGTCATCAGTCTGATAATTGTCTCTTTACAGCCAACAAATTTAAAGCAGGTATAATACATCTTTCATGAAATGTATAGTGTGGACCATAAAGTTCTCTGCTCTGTGCTGCAATCAAACAGTCAAATTAAAGCAAGCAAGAAGGGAAAATAAAATAAGTCAAATGAAGATTCTTTTTCACTTACTGCTTCAAATATTCAATAGCTGTGTCACACTAATTATATTTAAAGAATAATACAAAATTCACATTTCATTTAAAAATTCCTTAAGCTATTTGTTTAGTAGTTGTTGAGCACATTTATATATTAATAATGTTATTATAAAATGCACTTAATATAATGATAGTTATGAGTGCCATGGCTGTAAATCTTGATAAGTATTTATTATTATGAAAGATTTAATGTTTGTTATAAATCCTAATATTCTTGCTATTTAATTTGTCCAACATTGTTACATCCATGGATAATTTTGTTTATAAGTTTGCTCTGACTTATAAAAAGAAAACCAGTATATGTATATATATATATATATATATATATAAAGATATATATATATCTTTTCATAACAAATAAGCATCTTAAAATAATCAAGGATTGAAATTTCAACTTAAGGCCTCATATGCTTATTAAGTTAACCATTAATTGCAGAAACCCTGGCATTGGAAAGAAGCTTCTTTCAAAATGCCTAAGGGAAAGTCTGCCTTTAACTTATGCATATGTGTGATGGGGTAGACTAATGAGAAAGAATTAAACACATTTTCTGTAATACTCAAGAAAGTTGCTGGTCACTCACCAACTAGCGTTTAGAATATTGTCTTATTTCCAATGATTTAATTATTATTCTATGTGTATGAATGTATTGCTGGCATGTATGTAAGTGTAGCCATGTCAGATCCCCCAGAACTGGAGTTATGGAGAGTCGTTAGTCACCATGTAAGTGCTGGGAATCAAACCCAGGTCCTGTGTAAAAGCAAAAGGTGTTTTTAACTGCTGAACCATCTCTCCAGCCCAGAATTATTTCATTGTTTAATTTCCTAATTATCCTCGTGGGGTGTGTTATAGATGTGGAAGTCAGAACAAAAGGTGGTGTCCCTTTGATCCCTGAGCATGATGTATAGAAGCAAGCTAGAAGACACAGTTTCTCCCTGATGTAGTCTAGTCAGTTACCTGTGTGTTTACTCATACCACTGTTTAAATCATACCATAGACAGCATTAACATCACTTGAGTGTTGAAATGTAAAAGCTAAACCTTACTTTCTGACAGCTGTGAGGTCAGAGATTCTGTGTAAAGGGAGGCTTAGGTGTTAACAGTCTGACTTGCTTCATGTTAGATGAAAGTATTCATGACTTTTTGTTTCCTTACACTAAAATTAGAAGTCCAAAGTGAATCGCTAACCCCCTAATTAACTAATCTTTCCACCAGCCCAACACTTGCAATCATCTCCTACAACTAAAGCACAGAAGGTCTCAATTGTACACCGAGAAGAATGGAAGAAGAATGACTTTACCAGACTATAAAGTGTGTTCTGACTTCTGCTTGATGTTTTCATAAAATTCATTCTGGAGAAAGCTCCCTGTCAGTATGGGGGAACAGGTGGAGCAGAGGGAGAGTGGAGAACTGAGGTCTCTAACTAGCAGCCAGCACCAAATGCCAGCCTTAGTAGTGAGCCTGCATAGAGCTGACTCACCAACCCTGTCAGTCCTCCAAGTGAGAGTGGCTCATGAGAAGCTGCTGACCAGGCCCTCCCCATCCCCACTGACACCACATTGTGTACTGAGAGACTGTTAGAACGTCCCAGCTCTGGTGAGGCCACACAATGCATTATTTCAAACCACTAACCTTGAGCCTCTTTTGGAAACATCATGATACAACCTGTGCCTATTTTGTGTTTACCTGGTTTGACATTAGGGAGAAAAATGCAGATAGCTGTATTTATCTTGCCTGTGGCTCTAACCCATTTACTTAAAAAGCCACTAGCACTTATCTCATTTGGGATTCAATCACACCTCCTTGATTGCCAGACTTGTTCTGTTTGTTTGAATTATTTCTTACTTTTAAGCCTGCAAACTCTAAGGTTACACTAAGGCATTCAGGGATGGAGCTCATATAGAATCCTGAAACCTGCATTGTGCATCAAGAGGCCAGTACCCTCTGTGGGTGCCTCTCTCAGTATGGCATAGACTTCCCTTATACATGGTCTTGAGCATGCCTTGCATGAACAGAGTCCCAGTCACAGCTCATTGTACGCTTTGGTGTGTAATCCTACAGTGTGTGCTCTCTCTGTTCCTGGTTTTCCGGAATAGTTTCTTGATTTTTTTTTAATCACCATTTTTTTATTGATGTTTTGTGTATTTCATACATCATTTTCCAATTCAGTTCAGAAGGGCATATATCCCCTTCCCTTCCCCCCAACCCACCCGTACCCATCCCAGATCATGCATTCTGCCATAACTTTTCTGCATCTTTCTCTGTTTTTTTTTTGTTGTTTTGTTTTCATTTTTTTTAACAATAGGTGATAATCCATGAGCACAAGCATCCTTCATGTAAAACCAATTTGCGAGCAGTTGTGCCCAAACCCACACAGCTCATGGGTCCCACCATCCAGCGGGGGGCGGGGGGGGGCTTGTATGTTCAATCAAGTTGATCAAATGAGTGTCCAGTCTATATTGTTGTAGTTTCACCATTCACCCCAATCATAGCCCTTACATTCTATCATGCCCCCTCTTCCGCAGATTGTTCCCTAGGCTTAGAAAAGGGGCACAGGTGGATGAGAAGCAAAACAGTCTACTTTCTCTGGAGTTGTTGTCTTGGTCTCTAGTCAATTCTGGCTGTTTTCTTTCATGGGCTGCCAGCTTGTCCAGGCATAACCTTTCAATCCTATTAATGAAGCACATGCAGTTAGATATATAGGTACTTAAACAGTATATTATACAGCCTTTCAATCCTACAAATGAAGCACATGCAATTAGACATATAGGTATTTAAACAGTACTAATTGTTATGGTAGGTTACCTTGGTACAGACACAGATGTTTGGATGGTATACTAATCCATGAATTACATTTTCTTCTATTAAGTATGACAGGGTCTTCGTGTGGCTTATAATGTCTCCTAACCATTAGAGGATGTAAGCTTGTGGCATCAGCCATGGGTTATTCCTCCAAGGAGAGAGCTAACAGCCAATTAGATTTGGGATATACAGACATATGGCTGCCACTGCTGCACAGCATTTCCAGGCAGATGAGGTGTAGCTGGTGCTGACAGAGGAGTCTTGCTTGACTCAAGGAGACCTATATTTGCTTTAGTGGACTTTGGTAACACTCTCTGGCATTCCAGAGACCAAATATAATGCTAAAGTCTCCTTAAGCTATGCACTTAAGCAAAATATATTAATACAGGAGCTCTGACATCAACAATGGATTATTCTGCCAAGGAGATGTTGGCCAGGGGATCCAAGCCCCCACAAAAGGTAAAGGCTCCTTGCCTCCAAACTGGGATATCTGCAGGAAAAGAGGCGATAAGGCCCTGCTGTTGAAGACCTGATATAAACATGGGAAAGATGTATGGAGACTGCTCTTGATGTTTTTAATACATCTGAACACTCAGATTATTCCTTTTCATTACTTCATAGACCTTTCCTGGTCAGTTTCTATCTATGTATCTATGTATCTATCTATGTATCCATCTATGTATCTATCTATGTATCTATCTATCTATCTATCTATCTATCTATCTATCTATCTATCTATCTATCGTATACTGTGACCTACCTAGTCTGCTGTTATTAGACACACATTTGGGCCACAAGGGCAAAAAGTGTATTGGGTTCATTAAAATTAACTTTGGATCCTGCATATGGCAAGCAGTGAATCTGGCATCTAAAATATAGTTTTTAGCCTAAAAATAGCATTAAAATATTCCATTTTCTATTTCTACATTCAAAGACATTTCAACTACCATCACAGTAACCATACAATTTTTCAGAGGCATTTAATATTTATCTACATTTTCTTTCATAACTTGTCATTTTTCACTTGCCTGCTGAAGTTAAGTCATTTTCTTGAATTAGAAAAGTAAAGCAGGCAGTAAGATATTTAGCTTACTGTAACACTTACATAAATGTACTTTATCAAAAAGTGTGTTGTGGTGGTAAAACCTACAAGCTTTCAGGCAAGGAGAAAGACAAGGAATGGAATAACTTATTTGAAAATCCCAAAGCTTGCATATCAGTTGCCAAAGAAAATAGCTATGTGTTACTATAGCATGGTGCTCTGTTGTTAAACATTTATTGTTGTTGCTTTCCAAGTGTACTTCCTTAAGAACACAGCATAATTGATATGAGATCCATTGTTTTAAACATAATCACAGTCTTCTAATATAGAAGGCAAAAATGTTGAAATAATTAATAATAAAAGATTCCATTTCCACTGTCAGACAGCTGTTGCACTTAATTGCATCTTCAATAGAAGGTGTGGATATTAGTTTCTGAAATAACTTTATATTCCAATTATGCACTAATTATTTAATCATGAGGTTAAACCTGTGAAGTTGTTGTCCAAGAGATCAGAACTGATAATGTTATGGTATATTAAAAAGGAAATAAAGTCTTTCATAAAATTATGTAGAGAAAAGTTAATCTAAAACCTCCCTTCCATTTTTTTTTAAGTTTGTCATCTTTTTTACTTGAGACAGGGTCTCATGTAGCTCAGGGTGGCCTTGAAATCATGATAATCCTCCTATTGCCACTTCACAAGTTCTGAGATTATAAGCATACACCATCACATCCAGCTTCGTGGCTTTTTAATTACATTCTCTTATACTAATTTTAATTGATTTTTTTACATTTTTCATATAATATAGTTTGACTGCATTTAAATCCCTCCTCTCTCTGTACCTCTTCCCACAAACCCACCCCAATTTAATGAGCTATCATATATATATATATATATATATATATATATATATATGGCCCATAGAATCTGATTTATGTCAGAGTATTTATCAAACAAAAAAGAAATCATTGAAAAAAATGCTAGGTGGAGAACTCTGTCCGATAAGAGATTCAGGAAGCTTCAATGTTTGCTGTGAGAGGTTACATGACAGGATGTGTATCATAGACGTACATGTATAACCTGCTAGGAATTTGGAGGATGGGGCTGGGCAGGTGGCTTAGCAGTGGAGAGAGGGCTTGCTGCTCCTGCAAAGTGGTTGGATTTGGTTCTCAAGATCCACATACGATGGCCCATAATCACCTGTAACTCCAGCTCCCAGGGTTCTGATACCTTCTTCTTGCTTCCACAGACAGACACTTGCTTGTATGTATATAGTGCACATACAGAAAAACAGGCACCCATACATACATATAAAAATATAATTTTTTTTTTTTTTTTTATTTTTTAAAATATATAATATATAATATATATAATAATATATATATTATATATATAAAGAGAGAGAGAGAGAGAGATGTAGAGAAGATTCCATTTATTTATTTATTTTTATTTTTTTTATGTTGTTACGAATGTACTGTCTGCATGTAGGTTGGTGCATCTGCGTCATGCAATGCCACGGAGGTCAAAAGAGGGCATCGGATTTCCCTGGAACTGGAGTTAAAGACAGTTCTTAGCTGCCATGTGGGTGCTGGGAATTGAACCTGGGTCTTCTGCAAGAGCAGTCGGTGCTCTCAACCACTGAGCCATCTCTCCAGCCCCAAGAACATTCCCATTTTAGGCAATTCAATAATATAATTAAATCTGCATTTAAAAAATGTGTATGTTTTAATGGCAAAATAAACCCAGTCAAATATATAAATACCTGTTTAAATTCAAAATAAATAAAACTATAATTACAGAATTAATGAGTTGAGAGCATAAATAGAAGTTTGGTTTTTAATATTTGCACACGTTTCCAGATCACTAATTTTGATGCTTGATCATGGATTATAATTTATATTTAAATATTCATATTTGTTATCTGCATACTGTTGCTTACACAAAGACTCCTGTAATCATCTACCTGAAGCCAGAGAATGAGGAATTCCAGGCTGCTAGTGGCAGTGGTGGAATCCATTGATAAGTCAATTGGCAACTTGAGTTAAAACTAAAAGGTCCCACAGTTCTTGCAGGAACATATATTAAAGGGATTAGATAAGGAAAAGGGCAGGCAGACAGACAGGCCCTACAGTAATCACAGGCACCCATTACATATGTAATGTACATGTCTATCTGACTGATAAGGGTTTGTGACAGTTGTGAGACCCGTTACTTTGTGGTAGCCTCTGCTCTAGGCAGTAGGTTCAAATTTATATATAAACCAGTTTTTTTAAATGACAGGAATCCATATGATGACTCTTACTGAAATGGTGTATTTGAAGACTTGTCTCAATATGTAATACAGATGGATCATCATGATGTCAACTTATACGTACTTATTACAAACTCATAAGTGGATCCCAAACATCCTCATATACATGCACGTCATAAGAATGTCAGGAAGAAACAATGGAAAAATGTGTATAAAGAGGAGAATCTTGGTTATTTACTACAGTAATTAAATTCAAATAATTTTCTTTTTTCTTTTTCTTCCTTTCTTTCTTTCTTTTTTTTTTTTTTTTTTTTTTTTTTTTTTTTTTTGGTTATTTTTGAGACAGGGTCTCCCTGTAGCTCCAGCTGGCCTGGAACTCGCTCTGTAGATCAGGCTGGCCTTGAACTCAAAGAGATCTGCCTGCCTCTGCTAAGATCAAAGGGGTGCACCACCACTCCCAGCTTCAAATTGTTTTCTTTAATTTACTGTAAATTCTAACTTTGTTCCCTAATAAAAATATTGTGTTCTAAATGGATAATAATGATATATACAATTTCTTCTTTATTTTGTGTTGCTGTTAATCAAGGTGTGAGTATACTATAATTTCCCTCTCCCTCTGTCCTACACTTCCCAACTTCAAATAGATGCAGCCTAATTTAAATATTATATGAATAAATTCTATCTATACAGTATTAACTGTAGTGGTCTTTGAATAATTTATATTTCCATGGAGCATACATTTAATAAATGCTATATTTGATTTACCATACATTCTATATAGTAGAAAATAATGAGAATGCTCTTCTCTTAGGGCATTGTAAATAATATCTTGTAATGTCTTCTAATTTTTCTATGACAAATTTTGGTCATTTATCTTATATCTTTCTATATAACAGATCTGCCTTCCTAACTTTGTGTGGACTTTAACTTAATGTTTGTGATTTTGTTTTTATTATATATTTTCACAATTACAATATATATATATATTTACTTATTTTTTAACATTTTGTTGAAGTTATGTGGCATTTCATACATTGTTTCTCAGTCTAATCTAGACTCATTTAATCTTCCATGTCCCCCACACCCACCCAAGTTCATGCACCCTGCCATTCTTGCCCTGTATCTTTTTCTGATTCTTTTCAAAGTTTTTCAGCAGAGTAAGAGAAGTATATATTGTGTTCTTCACGTGGGCAAACTTTACTGTTTTCAGTTCAATTCGCCTGGTCCCTGTTCCTCTCAGCTGCTCAGTTCCCTCCATTATCTGTATGCTTAACATATGAATATATCCAATATATATACACTGCCTATTAAATATCTAGACTAGAATTAAGCCAATCTATGTGAAAATATAATTAAATGTGTTGTGTGGTTATATCACACCTATACTAAAATTATATCATCCATCATATTTCAGGATTCACATTTTTCCTTTTTAAATTTATATTACTCTAGAATATGCCTATATATCCTCCACCCATATACCAAGATTACAAAGTCTAAAAATAAGTGGTGGGTTAATTCTAGAGCCTGTTAAGGGATTTACATAGTCAGAGCACAGTTGCTTTCAGGGAAAGGGGTATATAACGTTAATATTGCTCAGTTTGCCTTACAACTCGGTGCTTGGTGCTAGCATATACCTCACAAGTTTTATTAAATATATTTCTTAGCTGAGCATGGTGGTTCACACCTGCAATTGTATCACATAGGAATCCAAGTCTAAAGGAATGATAAGAATTTGTGGCCAGTCTGGGCTACCCAATCAGTTCCAGGCCAGTAGAAGTGGTGTATGGCCTTTATTTTAATAAAGCAAAAAACAAAATAATATACTTTTTTGCTTAATGAATTATATCATTAATCAAATATTAATGCAAATATTTTCCAGCTACTATATTATTCTCCATTATTATCTTTTTAATTTTTTAGAGAATAAAAAATTATTAAGAAAGAGAAAGACAGTCACAATAATGGAAGTGAGTGAGAGCTGGAAAAAGTCTGCAGCTCAGTGCATATTTTATTAATTTTAATTTAAATATCTCTGTCCTTAGATGGTTGTTCACCGATAGTATTTATATTGCATTTGATAATGTTCTATGTGATTTATTAAACTGTATTTTTGTTTATTTAAAGTATATTGATGGTCTTCATTTGGCATACAAATATGATTTTAACAAGTTTTTACATTTCACTGAAGGAAGATTTTCTCTGACCAACATCTCATCCTCATAAACTTCACCCCCATTTTGTCTACATTTTGGACTTTAGCGAAAAGTCCTTCGGTGCCCCCTGGCTCCCCTGTGATTATCAGGCACTGGCATTAGTGGTACAGACTTGATAAAAATTTCCAACAAGTCCATCTTCATTTAACAATATCAAATATGTGGACATGGAAATATATGGAGTTATATGGCTTCTGAACATTAGTAACTGCCTGTGAAAAAAGCCTTACATTGTGAAAGAAATTTAAAATCAGTTCAATAAGTATTAATGCTATTTTGATTCATTGTTCTTCATGTTGAGTTTAAAAACTTTTTATTTCCTAGAATTTTTCCCACAGATTATCAAACATCTAGAAGTTTTTCCACCATTCAGTCTTCCCTATAGTACTCATACAGAAAATTTTTTAAAATGTGGTTCATTCCTCAGAAAAAAACACTCAAGGTTGACCTCTGGCCACCCCATATACCTCTCTCTCTCTCTCTCTCTCTCTCTCTCTCTCTCTCTCTCTCTCTCACACACACACACACACACACACACACACAGACAGACAGACACACGGACACATACACACATGTAACATTATTTCTGAAGAATTAATGGTGTACAAATGCATGTACTCACTCTCTTCCCTTGCCTATATATCCCTGTCTTTATCTCAGTTTTGCTTGGTATTACAATAAAGTCTGCACCTTATTTTTTTTTTTTACTACAACCCCTGGAGTCTACATGTTGAGCTTCTGTTTTTGTTATGTTAGATTTAACTTGCAATTGCATATTTTATCGCTGAATTCCACTTGTTTTAACACATATATTTGTCTGTTTACCTCACTCTATGCCAGTGTTAATGCCTGCACAAAATATGCTTTGTCAAATTCTACAGAAAATAGAGACTTTTATTTCATGATGTACTTTATGGCCACACTTGAAAAGTGAGTGAACCTTAAAAACACTTCCAATTTACAGGAGACCATTCACTGGGAGCATAGCATAAGTCAGTAATTACCATTGTTGTGACTCTGTTTCTAATCCTTTTCAATTTATTAAATACCGGTACTGATGAATTAAAAAGGCAGACTTATTCTAGTAATTTCAGACCAATTCCATCTTTTCCAACATTTTCCACCTTTAGCTTATATAACCAGGTTTTATCCAACCTATGATAGTATTAAATGAGAGTGCCTACTGGCCAACTACACTCTGACTGCCCGTCCTTGCCTATCTGTCACTGACAGTAATGTCTAGCTGTCAGAAGGCAGTCACCACTGGAAAAATCTCACCCTCTCTGCTCACTCCTCTTTCACATTTTACCAAACCACATCTTTCAGGAAGTTCTCCTCGTCCCCTAATTTCATTGTGTCTGTCATAGCAAATAAAAGCATTTATATCAGTATGCTCCTTTTTCCCATAGCACATTGCATTGTAACTTGAAGTTGCAAGTCATAATTTGAATATTCCATGTCTCCTGAATGAGGACACAAGCTCCATCAGGACAGGATGTGCCATTTGACTAACCTTGGTGGGTTTCTGCACTGACTACAGTGTCTGGCACAGGGTGAACTTTAAAACAAATGCTGAGTGTAGAAATATGAGGCAGCATATATGTAGTTGCCTGTTTCTATAAGTCAGAGAAATCAGGATTTCTAGATATGACTCAATCTTTCTTGAGCCGATGGAAGAAAATTTAATTCCATTTCCATTATAACTGCTTGATTTTATCATGAAAAATGTTCCGTATATACTTTTTATTAGTTTTTACCCTTGAAATATAGGACATTGCTTGATGTTCTCGGGAAAGCTGTGATGTTTCTGGTTATTGAACTTCCACCTTGTTTGCTTTGGGATGTATAACAACCCTCCCTTGCTACACTCCAGGAGCCTCTTCTGGGAGTGCCATTACCTGTGAGGCTTCCTGTAGCCCAAGCCCTTCCCTGCCTTTCTGTGCTGCCCACACTTGCTGAATTTCCTTGTCTGTCTCTCTGACATGTGGCAGGTCTGCCCCTGTGGTTCTTTCCAGGTCTATTGCTTCTCCCTGAGAACAGGAGCTGCTTTCTCACTGTATCATTTTGGTGTACTTAGCTGACAAGTAAAGACGGTATATATTCAGAGTACTCGGTATGATAATGTGTGTACACACCATGTAACAAATATCCAAATGGAGTGAATTAAGTTGCTTATCACTGCCAATGTGAACAAGATCTCACCAAAGCTTTTCATCTTGTTAGCTGGTGGTTTGAACACTTGTCGTACTCATTCAATGCACTATAGGAAATTGGACCACTACAAAAGGGGATTATTTGCACACATTTAAAGAACTATCGCTAAGGAATTAAAAAAAAAAAACACAGAAATCCCTGTCTTTAGTGATTTATTTTTAAAATAATATTTCAGGTTCTCAGAACTGTGTATCATGAGCTTCAAAATGAAGACAGCTAGATATCTTCTTGGTGACACTACATGAATGTGTAATTTGGAATTAAGACGTGAAAGAATCAAGACACTAAGGGTCCATTCGACATGTAAAGAATGATTCCTCCGCGGCATTGCACGACACGGGTGCACAGACTTGCATACAGACAGTACATTCATACACATACAGAAATAAATAAAAAAATTAATAAAAAAGAATGATTTGTTGACGCTTCTTTTATTTTATGTTGGTTTTCTTTTTGAAATATTTAATTTATTATTTTAAAATATTGTTTAATTTTAAGTGTGTAAGTGCATCGTCTGCATTCATGAAAGTGTACCTGAGCCATGCAATTCTTGCAGAGGTGAAAGAGGACTCAGATCCCTTGGACTTGGAGTTACAGACCATTGCTAGCCATAACATGGGTGCTGAGAACCAAACCCAAGGCCTCTATAAGAACAGCCAAGGTTCTTAACCACTGAGCCTTTTCTCTAGTCCTATATTGGTTTCCTTAAATTATATAGACTTTGTTTCTCTATATATTTCCCTTTATTTCTGTCCTAGTATTTTAACTGTTTATTGATTTAGACCCTGTTTAGTATTTAACAAACCTATTCTCTATAAGTGCTCCTATGCCCTGAAATCAGCAATATATATTTATGTATTATCATTTTTCTGTTTAAAAAAGGAGTATATACACTATGTAAACATAAGTACAATCTGTGTTTAGGATGCTGTATGTAGAAGAGCTCTGCTTCATCATGGGTAGTTAATGTTATTAGAGAATACTTTATATACTAAGTGAGAAAGATTATGTAACTATTTCATTAGTGACATTAAACTGTCAACTGAATGGTTTTTAATGGCAAATACTTGTTCTAAATATGTATTTTGAGAAAATTAACTTAAATATTGTTATCTAAAGTGGCACAAAAATATTCCTTGTCTATTACAAAATATTTACATATTTGGCTATTTCAAGAACTGCACACCATGCCCCACTATGTCCCAGCTTAAGCTATAGACACCTTTCACATGTACTGTCAGTACTTTTCGTATGTGCTCGTTCCAAAGATCTGCCTCTTTAGTAACTATTCATATTGGTTTTTAGCTAACAGTTTCCTTCCTGATTGTCTTTCTCTTCTCTTTTTACATGCTGCAGTAGCTAACATATTATGGAGAGAAGAAGGTAATAAATTCAATTATGTTTGAACTTGTTGTGATTGCTTGATTCTTATTATATTTAAAATATTGTTAGTTTTAATATTTGGATTATTATTTTATTTTGATTCAATATTTTATATTATTGTACTTCAGTAGTCTACTATAAACCTGGTACCTTTAAAATATTTATTTCTTCATTAGGCCAGTAAAACAGCTCAGTGGGTAAAAGCATTTGGAGCAAGACCTAATGAACTGAAATCTATTTGGGGACCCACATGGTGGAAGGAGAGGGCCAACTTCCACTATAGATTCACTGTTAATGGTCAAAGTCTTTCATTACAGTTTCTTAAAATACTTTTAAAAAATACAAGATTAGGTCAAAACAGTATAAGCAACTACACTTCACATACTTTACATAGTAAATCTCTGTTGAGTCAGGCTAAAATAATTATAAAAGCTATGGCCTTATTAAATAGATATGAGTTATGTAAAAATGATTTCTCTATTTGAGGGATGATTCAAATGTAGTCTCCCTCACTATAGCATAGAGGAGGACTGAACTGCTTTGTTTTGCAATCTTCTTATCATACAGCTGTGTACAACTACTCCTTAGTACTCAGTGGAGTTGCTTGTAGTTCCTTAAATGTAGTCATCACAGAATAAGTGGTATACAGCTTCACTTAGTGCTACAGTGCTACCTATTCTTCACTTCATATCAAAGAGTGAAGCAAACATGGTTTACAAGGCACTCAAGGGTCATATCTATCCATTAATTAAATTATTAGTGGAAAAATATGTCTGAGCCTTCACTACAGTCCTGGTGAGCAGTGGAAAAAACCATGCTGTTACAGTCTGTCCCAGACATACTTCTTTGTAACTGCAGCTTCAGAGCAGAACCAGGGTTGCTGTCTCCTCTACGGGTATCAAGCAGGAATAGTGTTTCTGGAATTCAGCCATCTCACCTCTGCTGCCCATCAGAAGGCATTCCACCTCTTCTCCCTTTGGTATTTTGTAGCTCCTCAGACATCTATTATGAGCCCCTTTCAAATCAGTTATTAGGGAACCTATAATATAACCATTTTATCTTTTTATTCAGCTAGAAGATTTCACCTTTTCATGCACATGACTTATTGAATTGAAACTAGTATTGACATGTTTGTTACCATATTTTTAAACTCTTTTTTCATTTTAAATCAAATAAATATTTCTCTGGACATTCAAAAAATGACTTTTTATCTTATAATGGAAATCGCAATATGTGCAGAGTGAAAGATCAAAGACCAGAAACCTGGTTCCAGTAGTTTACTGTTGGGAACAGTTAGAAGAATTGTTTTACAGGAGAGCTGAAGCAGCTGCTTCTTACACAGTGTCCCACACAGTTTGGGCACTGTCTTCACAAGTCTATGACATGTAGATCAACTTAAAGTGAATGGAAAAGCTTTCACATACTTAAACTTTTGTAAATGCCATAAATTATTAATTTATACTAATAGTAAATGCACAATAATCATATAATATATTCATAAAATAGTTTTTTCCTGAAGGATTTATCTTAGATAGCTAGGGGAAAAGACTGCTCTTCGGTACAACATTGTAACATATGGACCTTGAGAGAGATAGTACACACTTATAAAGACCTTGACTGAAAAAAAAAGACCTTGACAGGGGCTGGAGAGATGGCCTAGCGGTTAAGAATGCTGACTGCTCTTGCAGAGGACCCAGGTTCGATCCCCAGCACATACATGGTGGCTTTAACTCCAGTTCCAGAGGAATCTGACACCCTCTTCTGATCTCCACTGTATTGCACGTTGCAGGTGCGCAAACCTGCATGCAGACAGTACACTCATACACATAAATAAATAAATAAATAAATAAATAAATAAATAAATACCTTGACTTTACAGTAAAAATAAAACAATAAGCAAGGCATATTTTTTCTGTCATTTTGGGGATTAAACTTAGGGCTTTATAGACAACTCTTGTTTTTGTTGAGTATAATATAAAGACTTAATAATATGATTTTATTTTGTATCTAAAGAGTTTTAGCTACAAAATCAGAGCACATGAGGCTGGAGAGATGGCTCAGAGGTTAAAAGTACTAACTGATCTTGCAGAAAACTTCGGTTCAATTCCCAGCACCCAATGAAGCCTAACAACTGTCCTTAACTCCAGTTTGGTGGAATCCAACACCCTCTTCTGACATCCCCAGCATTGCACAACATGGGTGCACTCACAAACCTGCAGATAATACACTCATGCAATGCTTGTAGAAGCCAGGAAAGTGTGTTGGATCTGGAGTTACAGAAGGTTGTTAGCCTCCATGTGGGTGCTGCGTTCTATGCAAGAGCCACCAGTACTCTTAACCATGAACCATCTCTCCAGCCCCTTTATAAACTATTAAAACCTATGGAAACATCTTTGATTACCCAATAATCATAGACATAACTTGTTACGAACCATCTTATAATTGCTAAAGTCATTTAGCAATTGAAGGCAGAAATATATCAGCACAAAATTGTTGTTGGATTGGCTTAAATGTATATTCAGTAACCAGGAACGAATCAAATTGTATTGGTACAAATACTGTCATGTGCATGGTTTTCTTAATTACCAGCAGAGTGAATGGGGGGCAGTACCTTTCTCAGCAGTATCCAGGACCCAGCCAATGTATATGAATGCGTATCACATCCATTCATTTTTCAGGGCATTTCATGTATAAAAATATCTTCAGTATTGATTAGAAAATCCCATGGAAAATAGGTTCTTCTTATAAGAGCACATGTAATTCCATCCTCTGTATAGAAAGAAAAACAGAGGGGAAAAGGAGCATACAAAACCATGGCTTAATTTTTAGAGCTGTGGAACACTGGTAGAATAATAATTGATCTGGGAAAGACAGAGTAGATGTGTCTGTCCTCACCAATGCATAAAAACAGAAACAAAAACAAGAGTAGAAAAAAATCACCACCTACATGGGTTGCCAACCCTTATTGGAAATAGAATGGTAAAAAACTGTCACCAAAGTCAAGGGTTTTGAAATGTTCTGGAACACTGGGCATTAATGAAAACAGTGTAATTAAAATTATATGATGATAAATTATTATTCAATGTGAGAATCAGTTGTATTTCATCTGTAAAGTATTATTGGGTTTGAGAGAGAGCTATTATTTATGTGTGTTATTTTCACATATATTTACATGTCACAAACTGAGACAAAACACTGAATATGTGGTTGTTAGTCTATTAAAACTGCATATTATAGAGAAACAGAAATTTAATATAGAACTGAAGACAGGAAACAAAAATGGGCTTGAGGAAAAATGAGGACGAAGATGGAATTATGAGGAAGCACTGGCTCCTCACATTCCTGTGGAGTGCTGTTTCAAAGGAAAGATGTCACTCTCAAAAATCACAAGTTGATGTTCTGTAAAATCTTCCTGTGTGCCTATCATTCTGCTAAATCTGTCCTCGCCTATCTCATTAGCTTCTTACAATAGCTCAGTGATACTTGTTACCTCTAATTCAATATAGGGTAGTTATCACACAGACTACTTACCATCCCATGGCTACAACCTGTTATAAGCATCTTTTCAGAGCATGAACCTCATCTCTCTGTGCTGCCTTCAATCAAGCCAATCACCAAAAATATATACATACAAATTTAGTAGTTTGAATCTGTACAAATGCATTGCTGTCTTTTTACTCGAAAGCTTATACTGCCTCCTATGAAAATTGCTGTCTCCAATTCCCATCATTGGTATCAGGAAATTTGTGTTACTCTGTTTTGAGTATATTTTAATAAATGAACATACACATGATGGCATAGCTACAATTTTAAATAGAAACACCCCTGGCTTATATGGTTAAATAAAAAAAAAACTGAATCAAGCTACAAATTAAAAATTATGCCTTGCACACAAAAATAAATGACAATGTATTATCATGTGGGCAATGAGGAACATAATTCACCAAAGTACTCTCAGGAGAAAGATAAAATTTTATGTCTTAAACACAGTGGTCGGTACATAAGTTCCAATTTTTTAAAAGTGTTACTTGAATTAATGCATAAAGAGTAAAATGTAGTATTGAGCTTGCATTATTTTCTATAAACACTGGGTTATCTTCTTACCAAAAAATTTCTTTTTAAAAACCGAAACAAATTAAAACTTGGATTAAAGTATTTATATCTCACCAATCTCTTGTAGTCTGGAATATGTCTTATAATTTATAAAGTTACTGATGTGGATTTGTATTTTAAACTTAAGAAATAGAGTTTCAGACTTCAAAAAGTGACTTGGATATATTGGGTGATTTTTAAAAGACATTACAGATCAGAAATTACATCAGTACAGTAATTCAGGGCAGATTAACCACCTATATACATCATGGTTTAAAAAACAATGAAAGTATCAGGAGAGGTGAGGAATGGAAATTTTTTTTAATAGCAAACATTCATGATTCTAATTAGTTGTCAGCACCAAACACATTCAGAAAGGAGAATAGGGAAGGAAGTTATGTCCACTCAACAATGAGAAGAGCTTTGTAACCAGCATGAAATGCATAGGCCTCTTAACAGTTAACGAAGATACCAGATTGTGATATGGTTAGGTTTGTTTCTAGTTTTCAGTGACGATATTCTGCAACCAATAGTGTGAACTCATTATTAATGAATAGCATATGTAAATCTATTTAGTGTTTACATATTTTCTGTACTGTTCAAATAACAATTTTTGGCCTGAACAGTGATCTACTTTTTCCAAGCTTTATTCTTTGAGTGTGAAATGTATACACCTTTATGCACAACTATACATAAAACAAACACTTGACAATATCTGAATTATTTCTTGTTTAAGTCCTTTGAAAGTATGACTTGAATTTATTAATTTTTTCATTTTGGCTGGTGCTCAGGATCACCCCTTCCTGTTGATAAAATTTAAATGAATTACTGCACTCTTTACAGATATTTTGAGCACTTTAATAATTTAAGTAACAAATGGCTTTTCAAATCATCATCTCCCCTCAATCTTTCAGAGAACAATGAATATCATTGGATTATGTAAAATAGAATTTGGCTGAATAAATTTGAAGCAAACAATATAATTGGCAAAAAAGAAACCATGCAGTCCCAGCTGCAAGAAGGAAGGGCAGGGCTGAGTAAGATTAATAAGAGCAGAAGTGGAGTCACAGAGAGACAGGTGCATGGGTATGCAGAGGCCCAGCGCAGGTGTATGTGCTCCCAGGACAGCAGTGAGTGAGGTCACAGTGGTAGCTGTAGGGCTCTGGTTTGGGTTAACTTCAATCACATTCCAAGTGTAATCCATTCAGCTTTATGACCTACTTGGCACGGATTTATAAAGAAGAGGAATTTCTGATATGACATGTACTCAGAACTGTATCTGATAAAAAGTTAAAACAGTGATTTGAAAAAGTAAACAGATTCTTTTAAGAAGTTCAACTAGTTCATTTTAAAGTACATAAACAGCCTTTCAAAACTGTCAGTAAAAAAACTAACATTTCAGGCAGTTATGTAGGGTGGTTGACAAGAATAAGGACAGAATCTGTTCTCAGAAATATGGCATACTTTGACTTTTTGTTTCTAAAAGTCTTCACATGAATGTGAGTAAACTCACTAAACTCACAAATGAGTAAAATTAATTTTTCCTCAGCAAATTGAGATAAAAATACTTCAACGAATTTTATTCTTCATCAATTGACTAATATTTGTGTAAAGTAGGGAAGGTATCTGATGTAATCTATATGTCAAGGACTTCTTAACTATGTCTATACTTATTTTAAAACCTATGAAACATGAGCTCAGTTATATGAAGTAATCCACTTCATTGCAGATCAGGAAAAAATATCAAGAAAAATGTCAGTACATTTCTCACGGCGGCAGGGAGTTCCCTGTGGTTTAATTTATTAGCATCAAACAACTCCATAAATGTATCCCTTGCTAGGAGTATGAAGGATACTGAGTTTTTGTTAGAAAGATTTCTGATAATTCTATTTTTGAAATTTTGAATGTGTTTTATTCCTAAGGTCTGGGAATTGGCAACATGTTCTATGTTTTTTATGAAGATGGGATCAAAGTGATACAGCCCGTAGAATGTGAATTTCAGAGGCACATTAAACCTAGTGAAAAGCTCCTTGGATTTCAGGCAAGTATCTTGAAAATTCTTTCTGAGTTTAATGAAACCAATTTTGGAAAGTAAAATTATATTTTGGAAGTACAATGAAACCTGTTTGTAGGTAAGACTCAAAGTGGAGGAATATTCTTAATCTATGATATAAATTAGTCTGTGAAGATTTTATATATGAGAAGGAAAATCAGATAATATATTTTTGATCCTAATATTTGTTTGAATTTAAATTAATTTGATAGATGTGAAATTTCATCAATGAATAACTTCCCCTTAAATTAAAAACCTTCCTTTTTTTGAAGGCAATCATGTCTTTAATAAAGTAAAATGAAATTGCATGTAAATAATTTGGGGGATGTTAGGTTACAAATGCTAATTTCTTCATTTCGTTTTTCATGAGGTCTCGTTAGATTTGAAAATTTACATTTAAATTGGAAAAAATCAGTTCCTGCAGCTATTTATTTTTTATCTCATTTTTACCATAAAGATATTCATGTTCAGAATTTCAGTACAAAACTTAAAATATCAAAAATATCTCTGACAAAATATGTATTGATTTTATGTATTGAGATGCATTTTCTCTCTTATTTTGGCAGGATGGTAAATAATGAGCATACATAATAAGCAATTTTGAATTGCCATACTGACATAAATCTCTAGATAAATTATATACATCAAGATATGTAACACTAAAATTATTTACCTGTCAGCTTCTATACAATTTCAGACACATATTAAACATTCAAAATCAGTTTAGTTATAAGAAAGATACTATCAAAGGAAACTCTCTAATGATACTCATATTTAAAGTAGACATGGGGTTTGCATGTAAGTAAATAAGATAATTTAATATTTAATTATTGGGCCTTTTATTTCACATCCTCATTCTTTGTTTATGTATTTGAGGAAATTGCCTGTATGTATGTACATATAAGTGCACACATGCTCTGCAATGGCCAAGGAGGCCAGAAGAGGATGCTGAGTTACCCTGGCACTGGATCACAATGGTTGTTAGTTTGCTTTGCGAATGCTGGGAGAACCAGGGACCTCTCCAAGAGCAGCCAGTGCTCTTCACCACTGAGCTCTCTCTCCAGCCCATTTTCATCCTATTTTATAGAATATTTGTGCATTTCATACAATGTATTTGATCATATTTAGATACCTTTTCCTATCTGCACCCCTTTGCAGCCTCTCACACCAGAATTTATGTGCTTTGTTACATATGTTATGGTCCATAGAGCCCAGTTTATGTCCCCAAATATCCTACAGTGTGCATCCATCCACTGGAGTCTGGTTAACCTACAGAGCACCTCACATTTAAAGAAAACCAACTCTCCTTGCAGTTATTGGTTGTCAGTCGTTTCTCAGCTATGGTTGGGGCTTCTTATCCTCTTCCAATTTCTATCCTGGGGTTTTGTCTGTCTCGACCTTGTGTGGGTCTTGTGCATGCTGTCCCCATTGCTGTGAGTTCACATGAGTAACTGATCTGCTGTCTGGAAAACTCCTTGTGGTCATCCACCACCTCTGGCTCTTACATCCTTTCTGATCTCTCTTCACCAACAGCCTCTGAGCCTTGGGTGGCTGAATTTGAATATTCCGTTCTACTCAGGGGCACACACTCTGCAGTCTCTTACTCTCTGTCCTTTGACCAGTTGTGGCTCTGTTGGTTCATCATCATTGGTTGTATGAGAAAGCTTCCCTGTTGAAAGCTGAGAAATACATTCATATTCTTTCTGTTCCCTGTTCTCTGAGCCTTAGGTGTGAAATTCGCATTGTAGATGTGTCACTTAGGGCTGGGCACCTCTGGCTCTAATCTTCCAGCAGCCATGGCTGCTGTTGTACACTGATGTATGAAGACAGCAATTTGTAGCTGAAAACCAAGCCTCCAAATGAAATGAATGTACGTATACATACATACATACATATATATGTATATGTATGTATACAGCAGTAGAATGGAGAGCACATAAGGGCAAGAATAAACATTTTTCTATCTTGAAGTTATTTTCTTGTTTAAACATGAGAAATATTGAATTTCAGTGCATACAAAATACGTTGGGCTACAGCACATGGGCTTTCAGTTTCCAATAATAAAATAACTTCATGAAAAGATAGTGGTGTATTATGCAAGCAGACAGCATGTTCTACTAGTGAAGAGGATAGGCCAACTCTCCCTTAATCTCTCCCATACTCTTTCTTTCTTTGTTTTATTTATTTTTCAAGACTGGGTCTTATTATATAGCTCTGGGTAGCCTGGTGTTTGATTGAGAGACAGGGCTGCCCTCAAACTCAAAGTGAAGCACCTGCCCCTACTTCCCAAGTGCTGGGTTTTAAAACATGACCTGTCTCTCTGTTTTCCCTTCCCTTCTTCCCTTCTCCTTCTCCTTCTCCTTCCTTCTCCTTCTCCTTCTCCTTCTCCTTCCCTTCCCTTCTTCCCTTCCCTTCCCCTGCCCTCCTCTCCCCTTACTCTCCTCTATTTTCTTTCTTTCTTTCTTTCTCTTTCTTTCTTTCTTTCTTTCTTTCTTTCTTTCTTTCTTTCTTTCTTTCTTTCTTTCTTTCTTTCTTTCTCTCTCTCTTTCTTTCTTTATCCCTCCCTCCCTCCCTCATTCCCTCCCTTCCTTCCTTCTTTCCTTCCTTCCTTCCTTCCTTCCTTCCTTCCTTCCTTCCTTCCTTCCTTCCTTCCTTCCTTCCTTCTTCTATCTCTCTCCTCTCCCTTCCATCCTTTTTCCCTCCCCTCCCAAACTTTCTGTTCTCCTTCCTTCTCTTCCTCCTCCTCCTCCTCCTCCTCCTCCTCCTCCTCCTCCTCCTCCTCCTCTTCTTCTTCTTCTTCTTCTTCTTCTTCTTCTTCTTCTTCTTCTTCTTCTTCTCTTGCACAGAGATTTATTTTAAAGAATGGTCTCTGACAATTGTGGGCTAATGTGTCAAGTCCCAAATCAACAGACTTGCCCATACAGTGAGAGATACAGTAAGTGTCTACCTTCTAATTTAACACATGCTGCAGTTCAGGCCAACAAGCTAAAAAACTCAGACAGACCTGAATATTGGAGTCTGAGTCTTTCATCTTAGGGCAGGCTGATAACCCACTCTGGATTTCTATGTTGCAGTCTAGAGACAGAATTCTTTCTTTTTTTTAGACACACAGGTTTTTGCTTCACTTAATTGGATGAGGTTAGTCACTTCCACAAACACCTTTGCCACAGCTGTGCTTCAGCCATAGGCCGTGTTATCTCTTAGATGATCACTGTCTGGTGCTTGTGTTCATTTTCTCAGCCAATTAAAAATTAAAAAGCAGGAAAAACATCTCAGAGCAGAAGAGAGCAACAAGCTTTTATTAAAAGATAAAAAGTGGCACCCATCCTCCCATGTAGTGAGAAGCTCTCCACAAGTGGAGAGGGACTCAGAAACTGAAATCCAAACTCTCTAGGTTGGACATGGATTTTTGAGGGCTTTACTGAACCCTGCTTCTATTATTTAAGGTTAGTCACCTTAAGCAAGGAAGAGGCTTATGGTTTCAAATGATGAGGTATCTGGGTCTGGCTTCAGTCGTATCTAAACAAGTTTAAGCTACTCCACAGGAAAGTGAACACTGCAGGCTGGATGGAGAGACTCCAGTGTCTTTTTCAGGCTGAGTAGAAGAGGAAAGTTTGCCACTTTTATCATTCATCAGTGACCCAGTATGCTTAGTCCCTTACACATATACTGAGGTTTGGTCAAGCATTTGGTTATTGTAGCCAAGCCAGGTAGACACAGAAATCAGCCATTGCCACTTTTGTCTTCCAAACAAGTAGGAACACTGCTACACATGAGTGTTCAACAAATATTTGTTCTAAGAATTAACGAAAATCCCATTGCATGGAAGCTTGGCTATTCAGTCCTTTATATATTCACTGACTTTGTTGATGGTTATCTCACTTGTTCCCTACCTTAACATTTTTCCGTACCCCAAAACAGTGTTTTCCTTTATTTGTCAGAAATATTTTCTGGAATAATTTATTACAGAGGTTTGGGGGATAAATATAGCCTCAAGGATTTATTAACTCATGATGAAATGGATGTGTGAAAAAATCCTTTGGTTTGGAGTAAAGGAAAAAAAAACCCACAGTCTAGCTTATCTGATTTTAGAAGATAACTTTCTTCAGTGTAAGTACTGGAAATATGTGTTTAGAATCATTTTTCCTCACAAAAAGATTAAGCATAGATATGATATATTTCAGATTCAGTTTGTGCATTAAGTATTAGTGCAGTTCCCAATATAATGTGTGGATCCGTAAAGTGTAGATAAGAACTAGTCCACTTAGAATCTTCCATCAAATCCTTCCAAAGTTGCTGTTTTCTTGCTCTAAATAAAAATTCAATTTTGGTGCAATGTCAGTTTGCATTAGGTTCTGGGCTTAGGGAGAGCATTGGCAAGGATTCACTCAGTCATCTGTGATATTCTTTCATCTCCTGTGCTGATTTTCCCCTTTGTTCTGCATCTCTGATAGAACGTTTGTGACATTTATCCTAGATGTCCACATGATTTCATCTTGTTAGGGAGGGGATGATCTTTAGGAAAACATAATTCTCTTGCCCACTTATGAATTCTGCTTCAAAATGAAATGAGTTTGGAAAAAAAATGTTTAAACTTTTCTTCTGTCGCTAACTTTTCCTGCTTTTGGTTCAAGGACTGTCAGCCTGGTCGTCCACCAAATGACTTTACAGCTTTCAGTTCACTCACCTTCTGTTTACAGATGAGCCTACTTTGGATCCAGCTGCTGGTCTTGACAAACAGCATGGTATTACTCCCAGTGGCTGCTCACAGAGCTTTGAAGACAATGGTCCATACTGCATCATGCATAGATAGCTCTGAAGTCCTGTGACCTGAAGCTTCTATTTCTGAATTCCATGTTAGTTTAAACAGATTTGAGTTGTAGAACTGAACACACATCTTTTCAGCAGAGCCATATGAACCTCTAAAATTCAAGCATTTTAGTTTGAATCTTCATTTGAAAATCATTTCTCCTTAGGAAAAAGCAATATTAGTGTTGTAGTCAAATATAATGTATACTTAGGAATAGGAGGTCCTTCATTCCCACTTCTAATTTTCCTTTCTATTTTATTTTTGTTTCCATCCAATTACTATTTTGAAAGATGTTTTTCCTACAATACGTGTTTAAACAATGGCTCTCTAATGTGATATGGACTCTTTATTTCCTCACATGCCTAGGGAGCACCCTCTGACTTTAATGCTGCTATACCTTCTTGAAAGATAATCTAAATGCTTCCCCAAGTACTGTTTTCTCTGTGATGCACTATTCAAGTATGGCTTAATTTTCAAAGCTATACAGTGAAAAAAATGAAGCTTTGTTCCTTTGTGGGTGTGATAAGATCCTGCAAAGAGCTTCCTAGAGAGAGTAAGATAAACTATGTCTAAATATTCTTTACAAGATTACTCTCTAGATTTCAAAAGAATTAAATTTATAAAATTGTTGTTTGAAGTCTTAGATTTGAAGAGGTCTTCTAATATTTCATTAAAATGAATGCTGTTGTACAATTCTCACCTTGTGTTTATCTTAGACATCAGATTGTAATCTAATGTTAGTGGAACTACAGGTGGTATTTGTACAGCACTTAACAGTGTGGTGCTGGAGATTTGGGTTTCCTTATGATTGAGGCCCATTAAAGTTCTAGAAGACGACATATTAAATCCTTTTCAAGGATTATTGACAAGAAACAACGAAGCTATTTTAATATACGTGCACAGAATTATTTGTGAATTTAAAGTTGTTTGAAGCTCTCAACAGATATTTTAATTAATTAATTAATTTATTAATTTATTTATTATTTGTTATGTGTATGAGCGTACTGTCTGCATGTAAGTTAGTGCACCTGTGCCGTGCAATGCCACAGAGGTCAGAAGAGGGTGTCAGATCCCCCTGGAATTAAACTGAAATTAAAGACAGTTCTTAGCTGCCATGTGGGTGCTGGGAATTGAACTCAGGTTTTCTGCAAGAGCAGTTGGCGCTCTTAACCACTGAGCCATCTCTCCAGCCCCTCAACAGATATTTCTTAAGGATAAAGATTTTAGGGGGCTGGAGAGATAGCCTAGCGGTTAAGAGCACCGACTGCTCTTGCAGAGGACCCGGGTTCGGTCCCCAGCACCCACATGGCGGCTAAGAACCGTCTGTAACTCCAATTCCAGGAGAACTCCAGTTCCAGGGGAATCCGAAACCCTCTTCTGACCTCCGCGGCATTGCATGACACGGGTGCACAGTCCTACATGCAGCAGTACATTCATACACATACAAAAATAAACTTAAAAAAATTTTAAAAAAAGATTTTAAATACTTAAAAAGTATTGATGCAGATATCATTAAGCATCAAAATATCCTCAAGATTTAACAAGGTCAGAGAAGTCTATTACAGTGCATATGATTCTAATTCCAGTTTTTCTGGAATTTGATGCATTTATGTAATGAAATATAAATGTTTATTGTTAAAAATGTAACGGCTTGGGGCTGGAGAGATGGCCTAGCGGTTAAGAGCACCGACTGCTCTTGCAGAGGACCCGGGTTCGATCCCCAGCATCTACATGGCTGCTGAGAACCGTCTGTAACTCCAATTCCAGGAGAACTCCAGTTCCAGGGGAATCTGACACCCTCTTCTGACCTCTGCGGCATTGCACGACACAGGTGCACAAACCTACATGCAGACAGTACACTCATACACATAAAAAAATAAAATTTTTTTTTAAATTTTAAAAAGAAGCTTGTAATAGCACTTCTTATAGACAGCAATACAGATGGGTGAGATCGCAGCACAGTATCCAGGTCATGAGAGAAATTTGATGTAGCATTTGTTTAGGACTAATGGAGTCTACTTTACATCGATGATTATTCCCTGTTTTCGTTTTCCATTCTAGATCTATGTGGGACATGAGACATGTAATAGCATGTGCAAATCGCATAGATATGAATCATTGAGAATCTGGTATGATCTGAGGCATGAGATTAGTTTGTGTCTGACACATGCCTGTTATTTGGAGTGAGCAGATTATGCTTTACAGTCATGTATTTGTTTTTTTATATTATTTATTTATTTATTTATTTTTGTATGTGTATGAATGTACTGTCTGCATGCAGGTCTGTGCACCCGTGTCGTGCAATGCTGCGGAGGTCAGAAGAGGGTTTCGGATTCCCCTGGAACTGGAGTTCTCCTGGAATTGGAGTTTCAGACGGTTCTCGGCCNAAAAAAAAATCCTCAAAATTGTTGTCTATTTTTTTTCCTTTAGTCCCAGCTAGTCTGGAGCTCACTATGTAGACCAGGCTGCCTCTGCCTTCCGAGTGCTGGGTTTAAAGGCGTTCGCCCGGCTATGTCCGTTTCTATAAAACCTGGTAGCTCATTGCCCACTAAAACTACTCAAAGGTGGTATAAAGTCATTTCCAGATGACTATTCTAGCAGCTTACAGAAGAAGCCAAAATTCATTCCTTATTTAAATGTATGTTCAAAAGATACATAAATGTATAAATTATGTAAATTTATTCTTTTTAAAATTTATTTTGTATGTATATGAATGTACTGTCTGCATGCAGGTTTGTGCACCTGTGTCGTGCAAAGCCGCGGAGGTCAGAAGAGGGTGTCGGATTCCCCTGGAACTGGAGTTAAAGATGGTTCTCAGGGCTGGGGGATAGCGCAGCCATTAAAGGCTGAGGCTAAGAACCGCGCAAAAAAAAAAAAAAATAATAATAATAATAATAAAATAAAAAAAATAATAATAATAAAATAAAGACGGTTCTCAGCTGCCATGTGTGGGTGCTAGGGATCAAATCTGGGTCCTTCGCAAGAGTAGTTGGCGCTCTTAACCGCTAAGCCATCTCTCCAGCCCCGTAAATTTATTCTTATAATGTTATATTTCAATACCTATAGCCATTGTCTAAGGCTTATATACAGTTAAACACAATGCTTTCCAAAAGAGTTGTCTTTTGTCTCGTAACACATTCACAATCCTTCTAGCATTTAAAAATACACAGCACACATTGTAATCTATGGAATGGTTACCACATCCTTCAACAGCACACTGGAATATCTTGTTGCTACTTAACTGTACTTTGGCGTCTATCGATCAGCGCTTTTCTTCTCTGACCTCTCAATCTCCTCAGACATTTAATAATTGCCACTTCATTCACAAATTCTATATCATCAGTATTTTTAGATTCTACATGAAAGAATCATGTGGTACTTTACCTTTCTGACCTTGGAATATTTCATTTCATGTAACAATCTCCAATTCCATATATTTTCTAAGTATGACAGGTTTTCAGAATTTTATTTTTTATTTTTTACTTTTTTGTGTATGACGAGTGTATTGTCTGCATGTGCTTAAGTATACCCCTGTCCTGCAATGTGTGTAGGAGCAGGGCATCAGATCAATCCCTGGTCCTGGAATTAGGATGGTTGCTAGTCACCTTGTGGGTGCTGGGAATCAAAAAGGGAGCCTCTGCAAGTGCAGCCAGTGTTCTTGACTGTTGAGCCATCACTGCTCCAGGTTTATATTTTTGCAGGGTTACATGATATTCTATTGTGCATTTTATCACATTTCTTTTTTTTTTGGTCTTTTCGAGACAGGATCTCCCAGTAGCCCCAGCTGTCCTGTAATTCTCTCTGTAGACCAGGCTGGCCTTGAACTCACAAAGATCCGCCTGCCTCTGCCTCCCAGGTGCTAGGATTAAAGGCGTGCTCCACCATGCCCGGCACTATCACATTTCTTTATCCAGTCATTGTGATCTAACATAAACCTATTTAATAATGAGTTCTGTATTACCACTCATGCACTTTTTTAAAAATTTTATTTATTTTTATGTGTATGAATGTACTGTCTGCATATAGATTTGTGCACACGTGTCATGCAATGCTGCGGAGGTCAGAAGAGGGTGTCGGATTCCCCTGGAACTGGAGTTAAAGACGATTCTCAGCCGCCTTGTGGGTGCTGGGAATCGAACTCAGGTCCTCTGCAAGAGCAGTTGGTGCTCTTAACTAGCGAGCCATCTCTCCAGCACCTCCTGCACTTCTTAAATGGACTTTATTTGTTAATACAGAGATCTTTCTTTGGGAATTAACTTTGTGTCAGGCTTTGTGATAATTCTGAATTAGAAAGAGGTAAAAAGAATATAAATTATCTATAAATAATAAGCCCACATCAGTGTGATCCTTGCTCTTGTAGACAACATGGATAATGAGGCACACAGGAGAATGGAACTCCACTGAATTTTCCTTAAGTATCTTTCCCAGGATCAGGAAATTATGCTATCTAGCAAAGGATACGGTAGAGAAGAAATTGAAATGTGGCTGTAAAAGCACTGCTCTGTTTTAGATTTCATCTGCCCAGCTGTACAGAAAACGTCAGTAAGACAAGCACCAGGGGCACATTGACAGCATAAGTGAGTTGCCGGAAATACAGTTGGGCCGTTTCCACAGGAACTGGGTCTGTTTGCTGGCTGCCTCTTAAATGTTACTCTCCCCATGCTAAAAGTTTCTATTTAAGCCTGGTTTGAAGATGATAAATTTATTTTTTATGTTAGAAACAGAATAAAATGAAATCACCATGTTCAAAGTGCTATTTATCCAGCATCATTTTCATTAAAGATAACTAAGACTTTAATCTAGTACTTGAGATATGCCATTATTAATATAATATCATGAAAGTTGTGTTTTAAAATAATTTAAAGTAACTTTATAAAAGAGCTCTTTTTATGATATTTTGTTTATTTGAGAAAACAAGGTAGAATATACTTGTGTTTAAGTTATTTCTGTATTCTCTTTTTACAATTTGACCATATGAAATAAAATTCCCTACACCTGTAATCTTAGCATATATGAGACTGAATTTGGAAGACTACTGTAATTTTAAGGCTTAGCCTATTCTACATTGTGTGTCCAAGCTGGCCTGGGCTACATAGTAAGATTTTCATCTAAAAAACTAACTAAAATAATTAAAATTAATTTTCAACCATAATTAAACAGTACATAATATGAATTATGTTAGATTTTATTTTATTTATTCATTTTTTTGGTCTTTTTGACCTGTAGCCCCAGCTGTCCTGGAACTCATTCTGTAGACCAGGCTGGCCTTGAACTCACAAAGATCGCTTGCCTCTGCCTCCAGAGTTAATCCTAGGATTAAGGCGTGAGCTACCACGCCCGGCTGTATTTTTAGTCTTGTCCTATGGCTGAGGTGGAGCTGGGTGCTAAGTACCCTGCCTAGCATGTATGAATCTCAAGAAAATAAAAAGGTTAATTAAATGCAGTATTGCTCTTCATTAGCATTTTTATATAGAACAAATTTATGTGTGAATTATAGTCAAGTGTAAAAATAGAAATGTATGTAATTATCTCTGTAGATAGATTTATAATTTGGGGAAGAAAAACCTTTTACACCAGAATAATCTTTTTCAGTCTGTAGCAATGCTGCAAACTCAGTCTGTAATTCTTCCACATATTTAGCTGGATTCTATATGGGAAAAAGGAAAATTTCCATCTTCCTTGTGACATTAGGCACTGCAAAGGGAAAGTGCAGTTCTTAGGTCTTATTCCAAGGGGCTGAATACATGCAAAAGATGCAACATTCCACAAGGCACTCAATCCTACTTCCACATCAACATTGCTAATTAGCTGAACAACATAAATATCCTCACTATCACTAAAAAGAATCTTATTCCTTAACTAAGTCAGTCAAAAGAGAAACTGATAATGTGCATATTCCATACATCATATGTCATTAATAACACATATCCACTCAGAATGGAAGAGGGATATACAGCTCATGTTCTAGCCTCTTCACATTTTAATCTTTTTTTTCCTTAAAAGTGTCTTTCTCTTTTTTCTTTTCTTTTCTTTTCTTTTCTGCATTTATAATGATGAGAAATAATTTACTCTAAAATAAGATACAGCATTCAAGGTAAATTAAATCCACCTGGCAGTCATTTGCAACATCTGAAATGACTAGACCTTTCATTTCAACAGACTTCATTTGTAGGATTTCTGATTACATTTATAAAGCCCAGGCCATTGCCAATTTTTAAATAATACTGCATAACTGATTGATAATGAATGGAAAAGTGAAAAATGCCCAAGATGGGCCTGAGCTGAAGAAAACACTGAAGCTTGGTTCTTGGCTGTGTTTAGAATCTGCGTTAAATAATAAAATTCATAAAAATTATACTAGGAAGTTTGTACTTTAGAATCAATATTTTATTGATCTAATTCATCGTAAGAATTATCATTAATTGGAGTATTTGGCCAAAAGTAAAAACCCTACAGCATATAATGCATTTGAAAAGAGTAGCTTCATTCAAAGATGACTGACATTCCTGTATTTGGAGATGCTATGATTATAATGAACCCCTTATTATTTTAAGAAAGGAATTGCATATGACAATAGACTTGTGTGTGTTCTGTGATAATGCCATTTCATCTGATATTTTAAGCCTGGTAGTCAACTCACTAAGTTCACCATGTAAAACAAATTTATTGTTCCTATGTGATAAATATCTTCATTATGTTGAGAAGCAAAATTAATACTAGCCTTTTAATTCCAACTGTTCACACTAGTTTTTAATCAAGTTGATTGAAGGTGAAGATACACTATCCACCTAATTCACAGTTCTTGACAATCATCTTATTTCACTGGTGTTTCAGTATTACCTTTCAATTAGGTGCCACTTTCCCAATCATTTTCTGCTGCCTATTTGATGTAACTTCAGATCATTGACCTGGCGAGGTAGTTTGCTCTCCATGTTATCAAACACTATCCTAGACATGAAATACCTCTAATTTCTAGCACTCTTGCCCATTGCCCTAACCCAGATATAATCCAGATCCCTTGACACAGCAAGGAGGAACAGGATACTGTCTAATTTACACTTGCTTATCGTGTTTTAAATTTTCACACTGTATTTTGTAGGCACGTGATATTTAACACTTTTATTTATAAAGTCAAATATTCTTTTTTTATAATACTTTTATTGATGTTTTGTGTATTTCGGACATCATTTCTTAGTTCAACTTACATGCATTACTCCTTCCCTTCCCCCCACCCCACCCCAGATCATGCATTCTGCCATACATGTCTTTCATCTTTCTCTCAGTCTTTTTAAAGTTTTTCTCTGTAAAGGTCCATTGTTTTGGGCATAATTTAACTATATCAGTCCATTCTTTGACCCATTCTCTATGTTGCTGTGGTTCATTCCCCATTGTGTTGCTCCATAATATGCCTATATAAATGTCATACATGTACCAGAGTTATGTCCACCAGGAACAAACTGTATGTTAACTCCGATATATGTTTAGGAGTTCACATTCTTTCCCTTTAATTTTATATTACTCTAGAATATGGATATATACTTTTCACCCATATGTATTAATTACCATGTCTGAAATTATGTGATAAGTTAACTCTAGGGCTCATTAAGAGATTCATCTTATAACATCACAGTCACATTCAGATAGAAAGAGATATAACAATAACCTTGCTCAGCTTGTCTTTGAATTGGGAGATTTGATACTAGCATCCACAAATGAGGGAAGCCATTCCCTGTTTGTTTTTTTGGGACTGTGTTACTTCACTTAGCATAATATCTTCTACTTCCATCCATTTATCTGCAAAGTTCATAATGTCATCTTTCATTGCATAAAACTCCATTTTGCATAATTTCAAATTTTATAAGCATACACCATTTTGCATTTCAGTATAGTTGAAGTAATTCTGATGCTTTTGACTTTCATCCTTTCATAAAAATATTGACAGAATTCAAGTCTAATCTTCTCAATTTCCAGATGAGTAAATGAGTAATGTCAGAACTGCCAATGACCGAGAGAAAAACATTCCAGGGGACTATGTATGTGCCAGACTTGAAAGAGATCTGGGCCTCTTATATACACACAGCAAAATCTCTGCAAATGACTGGAGGGGATGGGAAATTAAGTTCGTGTGAAATATATAGACTAATGTAATTTCGTGAATTGCAATCCCTAGAGGAATTTCTATATGAAAATAGCACATAATGTTTATCGATCACTTGAACAGCACAAACATGAGTTTGTTTAATGTTCAAAATAACTCTGTCTTATAGGTAACATTATTATATCTATTTTACTAAAGAGGTAATCAAGGCCTATGAAAAGCATTTCCACAACTAATATAAGTGTTGAGCATGCTGTTACCCTAGGGCTTCATTAGCCTCAAAGCCAATTATTCAGTGTCTCTAATCTATTGTCTCTAAGGATACACCAGTGACTGCACATTGGCTGCAGCTCTGCTTTTACTGCCACTGAAATATATGAATGTATTTTGTTGTGTTAAAATGAAATAATTTCCGTAATGTAGTCCTTTAAATATTTTGAAGTCAAAATCATGCTATAAGACAATATTTCAGTCTATTCTCAATTCTGATAAGATGCTCCTAAATTTTATCATCAGCCATACTCTGGTTGACATAGCCATAAATGAAAACTCAAATAGAATGTGACAATTTCACTATATCTCTTTTTTGGAAAAAATATATTGTGTGAGTTATAAGCAGTTATCTCAATTAAAGGATTGATGAAAATATTTTAATATCAATTATTTTAAAAATAAGTTATAGTGATGATATACTGGGGGTCTTAGTTAAGGCTCAGTAGTTGAGCCCTTGGTTAACAGAAAAAAAAAACACCCTGAATTTCCATCCTGAGCAGTGAAAGAAATAAAGAAGTAAAAGAAAATGTTCATTAATCCTAAATCATTTAATGTGATATTTTAAATACAGGTTGTATTCATTATGTTAAAAGAAATATTACAACCAATTAATTTTAAAGAGCTCTGTAAATTATTTACATATTTGCACATAGTTACACATTTCTAAAAAAAAAACTTTAAGAAGTTTCATGATAACCTAGAACTAAGCATTCTGATCCAGTTTAAAAATTATAATTATTTTAAATAATAATAATTCCTAAGAACAATTGTTTATATTTTATCACATTTAATAAGTATACACTATTTATTCCAAGTATTATTCCATTATTTATTTGTATTTACATCAAGTCAAGTCAAATTGTAATAACTTCAGGACTAAGTATCTGTCCATAATAAAGAGAAACTAAAGAGGAAAGGACCTCAGTCTAGGTTTGGTTGCTTGTTTTTAGTTAGTAAGTTACCATATGAAATCCTCCAGACAAATACAAGAATGCCCTGACAAATCATTCTGTTCAATGAGATAAAAAGCATCTAAATAGATGTTTTAAACTATAGGTTATTTTGAGCTTAACAACTAATGGTGGGCTAACAGGCCATGGGGTGCAGATCATATATAACAATGAATGGTGTGCTACCAGGCCATCAAGAGCAGATCACATCTTTTTAGGGCTGCTACAGTGCTAGCTTTTCCAGGACTGTGGCAGACAAAGCATGAAGAGGAAGATGCTTGACCAGTATACCAGGTAAGATTCAACATACATGTGTACATGCATACATACATACATATATGTATACATACAAATATATGAGCTAAATCTTATATAAATATACATATGTGGTATATGGTTTTTCTCAAACTATGATAGAAGTATAATTCTGTGAAAGTCTGGATAGGAAGAACCCTATGATATACTGTAGTAGAGGCTCTACTTTATAGAAACTAATAATGTAGAGGCCAGCTATAAATTGGAAATACTATGATTAATACAATTTGTGGTGTGTTTCTAATAGCTAAGGAAAATAATTGTGTTTGTTTAATATTTTATTTATTCTTTGAGAATTTTGCATAATGCATTTTGATCATGTTCACCTCTACAATGACTCCCAGGTCCACTCCCTCTTTCCCTACCCACTCAAATTTATGTTCTCTTTTTTTGTGGTTCCTTTTTTTAAAAAATATATTTTTATTGATGTTTTGCATATTTCCTACATCATTTCTCAGTCCAATTTAGACACATTCCCCTTTCCACCCCCTCCCCCCAACTTCTGTTCCTGCATTCTGCCATGCATGTCTGGCATCTTTCTTTCAGTTTTTTTTTTTTTTATGTTTTCCCCTTTAATTTTATATTACTTCAAAATATGCATACATATCCTCCACCCATATACCAATATTACAAAATCTGAACATAAGTGGTAGGTTAATTCTCAGGCCCATTAAGGGATTCACCTTTTAACCATACTGCTACTTTCATATAAAAAAAGAAATATAACAGACAATGCTTGATTTGCTTTGCAACTAGGGTTTTGGTGCTATCATCCACAAATGAGGGACTATGTTACTTCACTTAGCATAATATCTTCTAGTTCCATCCATTTACCTGCAAAGTTCATGATGTCATCTTCCTTTACTGCTGCATAGAACGCCATTGTGTAGATTTATCACATTTTCTGTATCTACTCATTGGTTGAGGGACATTTGGGTTGCTTCCAGCTTTTTGCTATTGTGAAGAGAGCTGTAATAAATATAGATGTGCATGTGACTTTGTGGTAGGATGAGTCTTGTGGGTACATACATACACAGGAGTGGTATGACTGGGTCAGGTGGTAGGCTCATTTTCAGCGTTCAGAAAAAAAAAAAGAGTTCTCCACACTGCTTTCTATGGGGGTTGCATTCCCACCAGCAGTGGTTGAGTGTTCCCCTTCATTCCCACCAGCAGTGGATGAGTGTTCCCCTTCATTCTCACCATCAGTGGATGAGTATTCTCCATTCCCACCAGCAGTGGATGAGTGTTCCCCTTCATTCTCACCAGCAGTGGATGAGTATTCCCCATTCCCACCAGCAGTGGATGAGTGTTCCCCTTCATTCTCACCAGCAGTGGATGAGTATTCCCCATTCCCACCAGCAGTGGATGAGTGTTCCCCTTCATTCTCACCAGCAGTGGATGAGTATTCCCCATTCCCACCAGCAGTGGATGAGTGGTTCCCCTTTCTCCACAACTTCAGCATTTGGTGTCATTTGTTTTCTGAATTTTGGCCATTCTTACCCGGGAAAGGTGAAATCTTAAACTGATTTTAATTGCAATTCCTTAATTATTAATGGTGTTGAACACTTCCTGAGATGTTTCTCAGCCATCTTCACTTCTTCATTTGTGAATTCTCTATTCAACTCTTTACTCCATCTTTTGATAGTGTCATTTGTTTCCTTGTTCCTTTGTTTTTCAAATATTTTTAATTAATTTATTTTTTATGTGTATGAATGTACTATCTGCATGTAGGTTTGTGCACCCCTGTTGTGCAATGCAGCTGAGGTCAGAAGAGGGTGTCAGATTCCCCTGGAACTGGAGTTCTCCTGGAATTGGAGTCACAGATGGTTCTCAGCCACCATGTGGGTGTGGGAATCGAACCCAGGTCCTCTGCAAGAGCAGTCGGCACTCTTAACTGCTAGGCCATCTCTCCAGCCTGATCCTTTGGATTTTGAGTAATTTTTGTATTCTGGTTGTTAATGCTCTATCTGATGTATCACTGGTGAAGATTTGCTCCCACTTTGTGGGTTTTCTCTTAACTTCATTGATGGTTTCATATATATATGTATATATATACATGTATATGTTTTAAATTTATTATTGTTATTAAAATATTTCCATACATCATACATCATTTCTCAGTCGAATTTAGAGTCACGTCCTTTTCCATGCCCCCCGCCCCACTTGAGTCCCTGCACTCTGTCATACATAGTCTTGCATCTTTTTCTGAGTCTTTCCAGAGTTGTTGTTTTTTTTTTTCAAAGCAGAGGTTCACTCTTTTGGGGAGAACTTCACTATTTCAGTCTTTTTTTCCTGTTTTTTTGTTGTTCTCTCCAACTTGTATTGCATATATATATATATATATATATATGTGTATATTGTATATATATATATATATATATTTATATATATACAAACATACATAAATAATCACCAATGAGTGTGGGAGGAATTTTTTTTTTTTTTTCTCTCTATTTTTTTTTTTTTTTTTACCAAAAGATGTCATCTTTTCCCCAAGGAAGTGCTTGAAGGCTCCTTCTTGGCAAGCCCAAACAACCATCAATCCTGCCCCCATGCTTCACACTGGGGTCCCTCCCCGCCATGGTCACCCAAATGAGGTCCAGCAAGCATACCTCCTGACCTGATCCCCCCTGCACTGGCTTCCATGACACAGCTTGGGTAGTCCAACAATGACAGTCAACACTCTGAAGAGGCTGAAATCCCAGCAGCAACTCAGTCCACAAGCTAGAAAGCTGAAAGGAGCCAGGGGCTCCCACCCTTCCCCCTGCCCTCCCCCCAAAAACCCTGAGTGACCCCTGAGGACCAGATCCTTAAGTGACCTTAAGAAAACAAAAAACCTTGGTTAATCTGGGCCAACTGTGTGGCCTTAAGCATCCAAAAGAAAAGTATAACCAGAAATAATCAGTAATAGCTGAGAAATTGTACTTCAGATATAAAGCTTGAGATCTTAGTAATTAGACAAAAAGAAAAGAAAAAAAAAGAGAGAGAGAGAGCACTGTTATTTCACCTGTCTTCAATTCTTACTGGCAAGTGCATCTACTCTCTGGCTGCCACTGCTTTTGCCATTCTTGGAAGACATGAGTTTGTTTCCTTAGCTGTACCAAAGCTTTTGAGTTTAAGGAGCTGGGGCAGAAAGTGAGGTTCACATATTTAAGCAGACACAGGAAGCAGAGAGAGTGACTGGAGACTGGCAAGGTTTTTTCAACTCTCTAAGCCAGCCCCCAGTGACCCATTTCCTTCAGCATGGCCACACCTTCTAAATCCTTCCAAAACAACCCAGCCAACTTGAGATAAAATGACCTAACACTTGGAGCCTATGGGGGATATTCTCATTCGAACCTCCACTTTGGCCCCCATAGGCTCATGACCATATAAAGTGCAAAATGCATTCAGTTCAACCTTAAAACTCAGGAGGTCCCATTTGTCTATTGTTGACCTTGTTTCCAACTCAGCTGCTGTCTGATTTAGAAAGTCTTTTCCTACGTCTATGTCTTGTAGTTTACTGCCAAAGTTTTCTTCTATCCTTTTCAGAGGTTCTGGTTTCACACTGAGGTCTTTGATCTATTTGAAGTTGATTTTTGTGCATGGTGAAAGTTAGGGGTTCAGCTTCATCTTTCTACAAGTGGCAATCCAGTTTTGCCAGCACCATTTGCTGAGGATGCTGTTTTTCCTCCACTGGGTCTTCTTGGCCCCCTTGTCAAATATGAGGTGGCTGAAATTGCATGTGCTCAGGTTTGGATCTTCAGTTTTGTTCCATTGATCTACTTGTCTGTTTTTGTGCCAGTACCAGGATGTTTTTCATACAATAGCCCTGTAATATAGTTTGAAGTCAGGTATGGTTATCTCTCCTGTGTTGTTCTTTTTGCTTAGCGTTGCTTTGGCTATCCAGGTTCCTTTTTTTTTTCCATATGAATTTAAGGATTTTTTTTTTCTAAGTCTAGGAAACTCATGGGGAGTTTGATTGGGATTGCATTGAATCTGTATATTAGTTTGGGTAGGATGAGCATTTTAACTATATTAATTTTTCCAAAACATGAGCATGGGAGGTCTTTCCATTTTCTGGTATCTTCTCCAATTTTCTTTTTCAGGGATTTAAATTTTTTGTTGTAGAGATATTTGGTGTCATTGGTTAGGTTTGTTCTAGATTTTTTTTTTTGAGGCTATTGTAAATTGGATGGTCTCCTTGTATTCCTTCTTTGTTTGTTTTTGGTGTAAAGAAATGTAGGAAGCTTTTCTTTTTATGCCGAACAGGGGCCACATGGCCCTGCTAAGGGGGAGGAGGACACAGTATCTGCCCGCAGTTGCTGTGTTGAGCTGGCCTCTCTGTGCAGAGACCAGGTGCCTACTTCCCATAGCCCAGCCTAAGTGATAATTCCGATTTAGGTTCTTAGTCTGGACCACGAGACACATGTTCCTCTCTTGGCCGTGACTTCCCACCTGCCCAGAGCCTGGACAGGAATTTCACTCACAACACCAACTACCCAGGTTGGTGGTCCACAAAGGGAACCTTTTTCCAACCCACTGGCCACCCAAATGAAATGCAGGCCTACCTTAGCCTGTATGTGTGCAATGATTAATAAAAAATATTGGCTGGGAATTCTGTGATGATGTTACTAAGAAATTCAAATTTACTCTTTACCACAGCTTGCTTTTATTCCCAGGACGAATCATGAGCCGCCCAACTCTGCACCACTGCACACATTGGTCCATCCAGTATCGCACACCTAGGCCATGCTGCTTGCTCCTCCTTGGGGCAGAGTCAGACTCTTGGCCATGCGGAGCCCTGAGGCATGCTAGCTGGAAAGCTATCTTGCAATTCAAGCTGTATTTCCCTACAAAGAAAGGCTACTGATTTTTATAGGTTAATTTTTTTGAATTGATATAATATATATATTTATTTATCAAATCTAGACCCATGTCCTCCCCCATCCCCCCACCCCACCAGAACTCATGCATTCTGCCAAACATACTTTTCATCTCTTAGTCTTTCTCATATTCTCCATGTGGAAGTTGACTGTTTTGAGCAGAAGTTCACTGTTTCAGTCAGTTATTTGATGCAGTCCTTTGTGTTGTTGTTGTTGTTGCTGTTGTTGTTTCCAATATACATCACTCCCACCTGCTTTGGACAAAAGCTCAAGGGGCCATGCACAGGAAATACTTACAACTAGGTAACTGGCACTAGCATCCACAGATAAGGGATACCATTCATCGTTTGTTTTTCTGGGACAGTGTAACTTCATTCAGCATGATATCCTCTAGCTCCAGCCATTTTCCTGCAAAGCTTACCATGTCGTCTTTCTTTACTGCTGCATAGAACTCCGTTGTATAGATGTACCACATTTTCTCTATCCACTCATCAGTTGTGGGGCATTTGGGTTGGTTCCAGCTTCTTGCTACTGTGAAGAGAGCTGAAATAAACATGGCTGTGCATGTATCTCTGTGGTGGGGTGAGTCTTGAGGGTACATGCCCAGGAGTGGTATGGCTGGGTCGGGTGGCAAGCTCATTCCAAGTCTTCCAAGGGTTCTCCACACTGCTTTCCCTAGTGGCTGTACCAGTTTACATTCCCACCAGCAGTGGATGAGTGTTCCTCTTTCCCCACAACCTCTCCAGCACTTGGTATCATTTGTTTTCTTGATCCTAGCCAGTCTTATTGGAGTAAGATGATATATTAAAGTGGTTTTCATTTGCATTTCCTTAATGATTAGTGATGTTGAACACTTTTTGAGTTGTTTCTCAGCCATCTCTAATTCCTCAGTTGTGAAGTCTCTGTTCAGCTCTTTGCTCCATCTATTGAGTGGGTCATTTGTTTTCTTTCTTCTTTGTTTTTTGAGTAGTTTATATATTCTGGAAATCAATGCTTTGTCAGATGTTTCTGTGGTGAAGGTTTCCTCCCACTCTGTGGGATTTCTCTTCACTTCCTTGATTGTTTCTTTTGATGTACAGAAGCTTTTGAGTTTAATGAGGTCCCA